>ML788890.1:9796-29311 GCA_009831015.1 Picea engelmannii
TTACTATTGTGTTGGTATTCTTAAATTGGTTTTCCCTTTGTATATCCCTAGATGGATGAATGTGGTTCACCCCTTTGATGTATAGTGATTAAGAAATGTCCCTTGGTGTTATTTCCCAAATCATTACTTAGTCTTGTGTATCACTTCTTAGATTATTCCTTGAATACTTTCTTTTTACTTGGTTAAATCTTAGAATTCATGTTTGAAATAGTCTATAATTTTGTTTGATATACCTTGGGAAGGTATCCCACATTTTAAGATCTGTCATGAGATCCACTTGGGTGCATGCATAAGGTTTGATAAGGTCAAAGATGATTTCCTCATTTTTTTTATTCATCTCTTGACACACCATATGTGGGTTGTATGGTGAATATATGTTTATCTCCCATAGACCAACAAATTAAAGAGAAGGTTCTGAATGAAAATCACCCAAATTATCATGTAAAACACAAATCTCCTCATGAAACTTCAATACAAGTAGTTTAATGCTTTAAATTTTCCTCAATGACTAGTTGTTGTACCTTATACACCCTTGTGGGTTTTATTGGTCTATAAATAGCTCTCCTTTAGACTTTGTTTGGGGTTCTTCTCTTTTAGTTCAAATCTTATGGAAAACAATGCCAAATTATTCCTAGGATCTTATTAACATTTCACTCAAGAACTTGGAATGCTTGGACAACTTACTAAACTCCTAACATAGATCGAATTTTGGAAAACTTAGCTTGTGTAAGAGACTTGTTCAAAATGTTTGCAACTTGATCTTCTGTAGGGAAAAATAACACTTCAATAACTCGATCATGAATGAGATTTCTGATGAAGTGCATGTGTAGCTTGATGTTTTTTCTACATTGACGTTGAAGTGGATATTTGGCAGGCTTGATGGAACTTTGATTGTCACACTAGAGGGTAGTTGGATTTTGCTATTGGAATCCAAACTTTGAAAGGATATATCAAAGCCACAAGGCTTATTGACTTGCATTAACCATTGCTTGGTACTCTAATTTTGTTGAAGAAAGAGAAATAGCCTACTGTATCTTACAATCCGAAGTGACAATTCCAAAACCAAGGATAAAAACATAAATTGCAAAAGAATTTCTATCATCGAGGTCATCGACCCAATCCAAATTAGTGAAACCGACCAACAAAGGAGTCCCCTTGAACTGTGATGTATCTCAAACTGAATCGTACCTTGGACATATTGAAATTTCCTTTTAGCTACTTTACAATGGATTTCATGAGGTGTTTGCATATACTGGGCAATAATATCAACATCAAAGGAAATATCAGGATGGGTATGAGTCAAATATAAGAGGCTACAAACTAACTGATGGTACAAAGTGGAATCAACTTTGGGAGTAGTACAGGTGGAAACAAGTTTGACTCTAGACTGGAAGGGAGAAGGGGTTGGTTTAGAATATTCCATGTGAAACCAGGGAAGAAGGTCACAAGCATACTTAGTTTGGGAAAGAAAAATTATTTCTTGGTTTGCAATACATGGAGGCCAAGGAAATAATGCAAAGAGACTAAGTGTATCATTTCAAATTTCTTTTTAAGGATGGAATATTTCACACAAGTTAAAATTTTAGGGTCACTACCAGTGAGGATAAGGTCATCAACATAAAAAACAAGTATTATGAGATGGATTCCTACTTTCTTGGTATATACAGTAGGGTTAGAATGACATCTAGAAAATCCAATGTCAAGAAGAAAGATTTCCATTTTGGAATACCAAGATTGAGAAGCTTGTTTAAGACCACAAATATATTTCTTAAGGGGGAAAACAAGGCTAGAGTCATTTTGGACCAAGGATGATTTTAGGAGATAAATTTCGCTCATGGGCTAATTTTCCATGGTTTTTCCAAAAATAAGATTCGCCCAAATTCTATAGGACAAAATTATTTTACCTTAACAATTTCCAAAATTTTATAAAAACTATATAAAATCCTTAGAAATTTGAATATTTTTACAAAAATATCGCCAAACATTTATAGTTGGCATATGAAGGATTAGTAAGATTCACCAAGGTTTCTACATTTTAAAATAAATTTCCATCGTTAAAATCATCATTGTTTTGGACATAGTTAGGAGGTTGTTACATGTATATTTCTTGTTGCAAATCCCCATGTAAAAAGGAAGATTTAACATCCATATGATGGACCTCCCATTTATGTGAGGTAGAAAGGGCTAGAACAAGGTGGATGGAATTCATTTTGGCTACGGGGGAAAAGGTTTCATTATACTCAATGCTTTCAACTTGAGAGAACCCTTTGGAAACTAACTAGGCCTTGTGTCTTTCAAAACTTCCATTTGATGCATATTTAGTTCTGTAGACTCATTTACATATAACAATTTTTCTTCCTTTAGAGGCACAATATCCCAAGTATCATTTGCCATTAAAGAGAAATATTCTTTATTCATTGTTGTATCCCAATCTAGATGACTAGAATCTTTTGAAAAAAAAATTGGATCCTAAGTCTCTAAAACTTAAGCCAAAATAGAAGAGGCTCGTTGGAACTATGAATGTGTTTGACGTTGATCTATAGGATCACCAACAATATCACTAGTTGATTCTCGAGTTGAGCGGACCCATTTTGGAAGCGATGGTATTGGTGTAGGTTCATTCTCATTGGACTCATCTCGAGGAAGGTGAGAAGGAGGAGGTGGATTTTCATTATCATTGTCAACATCTAAAGAAGAAGAAACTAGAATAGGAATAGAAGATGGCACAAACATCAAAGATGGATTGTAGGACGAAGATGGCACAAATGTCGAATTAGGCTCATATGCCAAGATATTTTCATCAAATTTGGAATCTACTCTAATAATAATTATGGTAAGGATGGAAATCTCTAAAAAAAAATAGGTTGTTTAAAAAAATGACACTAAAAATAGAATTTGGATGTAAAATTATGCCCTTTTTAAAAAGGGAATAAATGGTAACCAAAGAGCCACATGGAAAGTAGAAGCAAGTTACTAATATTAAAGTTATCTAATAGTGATTCACTTTTATAATTTAAGTGAAATTCACTTTACAATGAATGGGTGAATTTTTTTTTAAAGTAACAAAAAAGAGACTTGAACTCGAGACCTCTTACTAAATAAAGCAACTTTCAACCAAGTGATATAGTGCAAAACACATTATAACATTAAGGAGAAGGATGGGGGGTGGTGTTGTTTCTATTGTTGGAAGACCTCCTTGAAGTGCATGCTAAAAAAAAAATATTTTCATGTGTTCACACACAAAAAATCGCTTCTCGACAACAACAATGGGGTTAGATTGTGGTTAGCTTACCCGAAAAATGTAAGTTTTCTCTATGTTTCTGATTTATTGAGATTGCGTAGAGCACACAGAAAAGAGCATGCGTAGACAAAAAAACACTTTCTTCTCCGTTTCTATTTTTTCAAGATCACACAAAGTGCAGGGTAAAGAGCATACGTAGACCAAAAAGAGTAGCAACCTAGAAAAAAAAATAGAAAACAAAAATATTTTCTCTGTAAAAAATTAAAAATGACATATTCTGGATTTATACCTCTCGATATGACTGGAATGGCCCTATATTTGGAAAACTAAAACCTTTTTGAGTGAAATGAAAAGCATTTCTAATTGAAAGAAGCTCTCCAGACACAATGAAATAGTCTTCTCAACCCAAAAATGTGGCAACACGACTTTAGGATCTCGATCTACAATAGGAGTGGGTCTTCAAATGGGCTTTGATACCATGTTTGAAAACACAGGGTATTCCAACAGAGAACAAAAACCTTCAGTAACCACTCACCACTACAAGGAGAATACCTTCTAGCAGAGGTTTTTAGTGCTACAAAATTTGGAAAAATTTTCAAAAAAACCTCTGCTACAACCTCCTTTATTGATTGCGGAGGTTTTAATGGATGTTCCATATAACTAAAAAAAAATGAGGTGGGAAGAAGTTGTAGCAGAGGTTTTTTTTTTGGTTCTTTTATTGTCAAAACATATCGATTTACTCCACAAACCTGACCCAATGCATTAATATAATATAATTGCACTAGTGCGTTTATAATTATTGCACACCGTTTTCTCCTTTTTCCTTGTATGCAGAGTACCGATTCTCTTATAATTTATACGTATTGGTTCCACCTTGTTTGTGTATGAAGCATCCATGCTTTTAATTTTTGTACGCCCCAATGTGTTTAATTTATAGCATGCACCGGTGCAATTAAGTTACCTTGAGACAAGATGCGTTTAAAATGGTTCATGCCTCGATGCATGTATAATTAGTACATATCATAGTTTCTTTTACCATGTGCACCAAAGGGTAGTGAAATTTTGAATATTCGAGGTGAGATGTTGGGGCCATTATTTTTACTAAGCATCGGTGTGTATATTATACTAAAAGCATCGATTCATACATTATATTTATAGTCTTGGTGCGTATAATAAATTTAATGCACTAGTGCATACATTATATTTAGTGCCTTGGTGTATATTATAAACATGAGCACTATACAATTTTGAAATGATAAATATTATTGTACATTATGTTGTTTACAGAATGGTGTTTTTTCTCAATAGTTTGTACCTGTGTGTTATTATAATTAATGTGCATCGGTGTGTATGACTCCTCAAAATGCACAAATTTCTATATTATGGGATGCACCATCTAGTTAGTTCATAAGGATACACTACATTGATAAAAATATATTTTAATTAATTGTTTTTTTTTACAAATTTTCAATTAATCATTTCAAAATCAAATATTTTTTATAATAATATTTTTTTTTATATTTTTGTTACTGCATTTTGATATAACTGCATCAATGTGTTATCCAATGAATTACACCTCTATTATTTGTATCAATGTAATCATCCACATATTAAATATTCAACAACACAACATTTTACAACATTAAAAAATGAAATAAAATAAGAAACCCATTTTATTATCTATGAATAAGATTGTGATACAAAAAGGGACAACGTAAAGGTCCACAATAATCAAATTGCAACCAATATGTAATTGTTACACTTATTGGTAACATGCCCTCATGCAATTGAGACAATATGTTGAGTACATTATACAAAATCCCTGATTTTCAGAGACAAATATTCCAAAACATACAACTTGCAGTAACATTCAATCATATTGATTGGAATTCATCAGTTGAATTGTTTCCATCTCTCGAGTTGCATGCATTCCTCATTTATTCATCATTTGTAGGGAATATTGTATTTTGGTTATTTAACCTAATGTTTTCATGACGGGCTTGTTTTTTTATTTCCGCCCCTTCATCTTCCATCTACAAACATAGAAATAAATTGTAATAAATATATCTACATTTATATATAGTATAATATACATGATTGTGTAAATAAAAAAAAACATACCTTAGCACCAAGCCTTTCATAAAAATACACATTCTTTAGAAGTCATGCTTCATGCATTTTCTCAAAATCTCCTTTGTTGGTTGCATTCCATACCTCGTTTCTTGCATGTTTAACATTCCATGACAAAGAATGGTCGATATAATTAATATATAAAGTTTTCTTTTTGTTTCATTAATTATAAAACAAGGGAAGTTAAACAACATTGATACTTACAAATTGTTCAATCAAACTTTCATACTTCAACATATACTCACAACCCATACTTAAACCAATGTTTATCAATTCATGGGTTGGATCCTCTTTGTATATTAGCACATATTAGAAGACATCCATGGGAAAGTGTAAATTAATTATTTAAATATAAATATCACAACGAACATGAAATATTAAGAAAGGTCGAAAACGTAAATACTCATAAATTTTGTGATCAACAGTTTTATTCCTCGTTATCCTTTCTTATGTGTTGAATGGTGTTGGAGATATTACACACTCACCTAGTAATTATTTTTCCTAAGTTTTCTAGTCACTATGAGGGTCTCCTATTTTTTAGGGATTTCTAGTCACTGTGAGGGTCTCATTGATACTTACAAATTGTTCAATTAAACTTTCATACTTCAAAGTATACTCAGAACCCATACTTAAACCAATGTTTATCAATTCATGGGTTGGCTCCTCTTTGTATATTAGCACATATTAGAAGTCATCCATAGCCAAGTGTAAATTAATTATTTAAATATAAATATCACAATGAACATGAAATATTAAGAAAGGTTGAAAATGTAAATACTCATAAAGTTTGTGATCAACACTTTTATTCCTCGTTATCGTTTCTTATGTGTTGAATGGTGTTGGAGATATTACACACTCACCTAGTAATTAGTTTTCCTAAGTTTTCTAGTCACTGTGAGGGTCTCCTATTTTTTAGGGATTTCTAGTCACTGTGAGGGTATCATATTTTTTAGGGATTTCTAGTCACCGAGAGGGTCTCCTATTTTTTAGGATATTTCCTAAAAAATTAGGGTGCATTGTCGCCTCAGTTAGGACTTCATTTCAACCACAGTTTATCTCATTTAACTAGTGGAAGACCACTCATGAATCCATTCCCTAGTTTTTAGGGCATGAGGGTGTACTTCCTTTTCATGAATGTGTTATTCTTGGTCTCCACACTTGTCACTTATTTAAACTATTTCCTCTTAAATAGTTAACTAAGACTAGCTAGCAACTGACTCTCATTACAATGAGTTAGTGTTCATATCTCCTTTAGATCACTCCTATGGCACATGGCACATGTAATCCATGATATTGGTGCCTGTACTCCCTAATATCGATGCATTTATTCTATTGGACTACTTATAAGTGTGTGTATTACTAATTATTCATGTTTTGATTAATATATTTTCTCATTCTTTCTCTCATTATTGTCTCTCTCTCTCTCTCTCTCTCAATTCTCTTGCAAGTTTTATGTGATCTTCTATAGCTAGGTTATCTGTGAATGGTTTTAGGGTTTTCACCCAAACTTCACATGGTATCAAAGCCCATAGGTTGCTTGAAGCAAGGTGCATAGGGAGTTTTTGCATATTTAGAAAGAGATTCAGTCAAGAAGGATGGAATCAACACATGCTATTCTTCTCATGCCATAAAATTATGTTGATTGTAATCCAAGGATTCTACATAAAATCAAGAATAGAGGCTTATACCAATTGACAATGGTAACAGAAGCAGATCCTGATTCTCCAGAAGAGAAAAATGATTTTCTCAATAGACAAAATATGGCTTTATGATGTATCTTCTTGTCTATTTCTCCTTAAATTCAATATCATGTTGAATCACTCTCAACTATGGACGAACTATGGACCATATTGGAGATTTTATTTGAGAATAAGGAATATTTTAAAGATTGCATGTGGGAGATTGAAAAGATAGAGCCAGTAGAAAATCCACCGAAAGATCAAGCCTCTCAGTTTGAAGATCCTTTTACATAAGTATTTGGACATCCTTTTGTTCCATTCATTCTAAATGATGTCTACTCCATTTCAGCTCTATTTTCTGAATCACATGGGGAAGATATCATGTATGCATCTCAGGAGCCACATGCAAAGACTTCTATACATGTATATGCACATCCTTTTGTTCCATTTATTTGAGATGATGTCTACTCTATTTGAGATCTATTTTTCAAGTCATATTCAGAAGGTGATGGACATACAAATGATGGGAATACAGATGATGAGCCACAATAGAGGTCCAAGTGGGTGCATTACACACTATAGGGAGCAAGTGACCTTGTGGGAGATCCATCATATTAGAGGAGGACGATATTCCAGTTTGAGGAGAATCCTCATTCACTTTCATCAACTGAACTAATGATGCACATGCATTTCTACATGGTTCAAGCTTCAAACTTCAATCCCTATGTAGACGTTGCAGTGAATATTCTTGAGAACTAGGCTCTAGATCTTGTTTTTCTTCCTTTGAAAGGAATCTTGTCAGGTGCAAATGGGTCCATGAGATCAAGAGGGAAATAAACAGATGGGTGAGAAGGTATAAGGAAAGGCAGGTTTCCAAAGGACTTCATCATGTCCATACATACATCTACATATTCAAAACAATATTCACCAAGCATAGCCTTGCACATTTGCGAGGTCTCCTTGGAGTGAAGGACACAACTTATTAGAAACTGTCTTTTATTCTTCTTTTTTATGCATTATACTTTGAGGGGGGGGTTTCCCATGATTTTTTCCCTCTTTCCTCACTTTTTTAGTGTTCATTGATTTAGATTCATTGTAAAATGGGTACCTAACATGGCCTTGTAGCCAAGACCCATTATTCATTACACCCTAGTAGTGTCCATGGGAGGTGTTGGAGATATTATGCACTCACCTAGTAATTATTTTTCCTAACTTTGTTAGTCTTTGTGAGGGTCTCCTATTTTTTAGGGATTTCTAGTCACCGAGAGGGTCTCCTATTTTTTAGGATATTTCCTAAAAATTAGGGTTCTTCCTAAAAATTAGGGTTCTTCCTAAAAGGTAGGGTTCTTTGTCACTTTAGTTAGGACTTCAATTCATCCATAGTTGATCTCAGTTGACTAGTGAAATACAACTCATGCATCCATTCCCTAGGTTTTAGGGAGTGAGTGCGTACTTCCTTTGCATGAATGTGTTATTCTTGGTCTCCACACTTGTCACTCAATTAAATTGTTTCCTCTCAAACAATTAACTGAGACTAGCTATAAGTTTACTCTCGTTACAGTGGGTTAGTATCCCTATTTCCTTTATAAAAATCCTATAGCACATGGTGCATGTACTCCATGAGATTGGTGCATGTACTCCATAAGATTGGTGCATTGCTTCTCTTGGAATACTTATATGTGTGTCTATTACTCATTATTCATGTTGCGATTAATATATTCTCTCTCTCTCTCTCTCTCTCTCTCTCTCTCTCAATTCTCTTGCAATTTTTATGTCATATTCTCTAGCTAGGCTCTTTGTGAATGGTTTTAGATTTTTCACCCAAAATTCACAAATGGGTTCTATTTTTTTTTCCCTTTTTGCCAACAAAACAATTGAAAATTAGTATTTCAATTTATAATTAAATTCGATGTACATAAAAGAATAAATAAATGATTACATACCTTTGATGCACATTGTAGTTGGGATGACTCCTCTTTTAATGCAATTATGTTCATTTCTTTTACCATCTTCTTCTACACTTTTTTCGACATCCCTACTGGTATGTCTTGATTTTCCCCTAGTTTGTCCCTTGGAATTTTCAAAATCTCCCTGAAAAAAAAATAGGAACCATTAGATATATCATTACATATTTTTTAACAAAATAAGATATTGATGCTTATAGTAACTTAATATGCACTGGGGCGTCAACCATATTTATATGCACTAGTGCATCAACCATATATATATGCACGGGTACATTATAACAGTGTCATTGCAAAATTGAATATGTTTTACAATTTTTTGTACTCAGTCGGTGCTTTATGAATTAAGAAAAGAACGCCTTCCTAAGTATTGTTTATTACACACCGTCGACCTATGAAAAAATTTAAGACATGGTGGTTTCCATATAAAAAAGAGTATTATTTCCAAGTTAATGAAGCATAAGATATAATACCACAATAATGAATATACCATAAACACAATAGTTATACTCACTTCTTGTAAAATTTGGCTCACCATGAAGGAATCAACTTCTTGTACCATTTGGTTAGCATGCTTCAGGCCATACAATGACTTTTTGAGTTTGCAAACAAATATTTTTTTGTGATCTTGAACTAGCCTTTCTATTTGTTCCATATACATCTTTGTATCAAAAATTCCATGTAAAAATGTTTTAACATCTACGTGCACTAACTCAAGATCAAGTACCACAACTAGTGCTAACACAACATGAATAGAAGCAAGCTTAACAATTGGTGAAAAAAATTCATGGAAATTAATACCTTCCACATACCCTTTTGCTACTAGTCATGCTTTATACCTTTCATCTTTTAATATATCTAATTTTATGGGAGGTGATTCATCAAACACTGCATCTTTGTTAGTGATGATTCTTTAGGAAATAGGATCCCACAATCTGTATCCCTTAACTTCATCACCATAACCATAAAGATATACCTATTTGATCTAGGCACTAATAAGATCATAATCTTCACAACAACAAAAAATTCACATTTGAGTAATCACAATATGACATGTTCATACCTCTTCTGGAATATTCTAGTCTTTTGCAATTGATGGTGATCGATTTACCATATGGAATGACTACTTCTACCCACAACTCTTGCTCCAACTTAGCATTATTGAACATGCCCCTTCGATCCCAACTTCCTTGCTATAATTTCATAATTCCAAGGATTTGAACCTACTTCCATCATCTATTCGCAAGCACTTGATTGACTAGTCAATACACTTTTCACAAAAAATATCTAAACATATTAGCCTTTATATAGAGAAATATAGACCCATATTTCTAACCTAGACACCTTCAGTGATCCACCTCAAACTTTGCATTCGAAACCTTCACCAAATCTGACCAAGATGACCTGAGTGAACCTTTTCCACTTGTTGACGGGTCTGAATGGCCTGCCAAGTACGTAAGGGAGAACACCTATTGGTAGGTTCCAATCAGACCTACTCTCATTTGGTGTAGCGTTTCCGACCAATATGTGGGCCTAGTTGCCACTAAGAATTAAAATAACAAAAGGGGAAAGATAGTGAATTGTCCCCCAAAGAGTTCTAATTAATTCTAAATCTAATCTAACAGAAAGAAAACTAATTCTAACCTATCCCGTAGGAGAAAAACTAATAGACGAGCCCAATTTAAAGTGGCATTTCGACAACAGAAATAGTTCATGAAAGTTTAAAATATGTTAAGACAATAATAATTCAGATATCATCTCAAGTGTTTGAAAAGGAGACATGTAACATCATTCATGTACTCATTATAAATCACAACAACATGAGCATTCTAAACACTAAGCATATAAATAGTCCATATGATTAGCACTAAGAAAACTCAAATGACAAATACATGTGTAGAGTAGTCCCTCAAGAATTTGAAAATAGTTATGACTTCAAAATTGATTTTTCTCTTCATACATAGAGAAATAATATTATTCTCAGTCTATACAATGGACAAAAGTCCTTAATTACATCCAAGGAGTCCTCTTTTATAAGACAAGAGAGACTCTTCAGCTCTTGTGACTGCTCATTTTGTTTCTCTTTGTTTTTTCATTTTTCATTTTATATTTCTTTTACATTTTCAAAAATGAACATGTGAGCATTAAAAACAGAATCCAAGAGACTCTAGATTGATTATTCTTTCTCTCGGGCATTTCCTAAATGATGTTTATTTACAAATATTTTTAACGCTGCCCATTGGTGTCTTCTTTTGTTTCTCGAGATATCCTAGGCATTTATGGTGTTAGCCTACTAATATAGTTCACTTGATATTCTTATCCTTTGTATCATCCTTCCATCGTGCACTTCTAGGTCTGAGTTTGACTCATGTAGCTTGAGTTGTGGTTGTTTAAATATTGCACCGCATGTTCTTCAATTAAATTCATGCCTCTTCTATGTTCTACATTTTATTGGAATTTCCTCCCTCAATCTATCAACATTTTTTGTGCCATCTTGTTCTTCTTTCTTATAGATTTCTAGCAAGCTATCACGGGATTGATTTCATTGCTTGTAGCCTCGGATATGGTCGTTTGAAGTTTTCCTATTCAAGTTTCCCCCAAAATTTGTGGCATGTTGTTTTATGTTATTTTTACATCTTTCGTTACTTTTCTGGATTGAATACCTCTATCACTGCTAGCAAGAAAACCCCCCCTTAAGACTACACTAGGGTTCAGAATGTAGGCAGATCAAAACCATCTAAAAGTCAACTACTTTTCTAACTACCCCAAACATACCCAAGACTTATACAAGAAAAGCAAAGATGAGAAGGATCGGGTAACTATACCTCTACTCCGCGTCCGGTGATGATCCTCTCGCGCTTGAAAGCTTCACTAACAAGCATGCAATTCATATACAAATAAGGGTTAGACATTAGAATATCAAAACATAAACCATTAAAAACATTCAATACACCATGATTTGGGATAGGAAAAGTACTTCTTTTATTGATAATTCAATGATTATACCTTTTACAATCAAAGTTGGATACTGCTCCATGAACTTGGTCCGAAATCCTCTTCACCAAGCTCCAAGTGCACCTCTGTCTAGATTCTCCTCTCAACCTTCGGATCTCTTCTTGGGAAGTGAATGGGTTTCTGATGAAGGAAGAAGGGCTAATTGGGAAATGTAGGGGAAATTCTCACAAAAGGGCTGCAATTACTTAGGGCAAGGAGGGGATGTGAAATAGGAAGAGTTTCACTGTTCTTATGTCTAGATGTAAAATGAGACACCAACACCTCCTTTTATATGGGAAAAGGATGGTTATTTGGTTGGGTAACGGGCTAAAGGAGGTGGACTAGTTGTGAAACTACCCAATAGCCCGTAATCTCAACGAATTCCTTGCAACTTTTTATTTTTTTCAACTTTTGCAATTATATGCATTGTATTGGTGCAACATGCATATGTATGCAGGTTGTAGTGATGAAGCAAGAGTATGTACGCTGGAAATAGTGGTGCAGGGTGTGTACATCTTTAAAAAATGGGTTTTTTAGAAGAGCAACTTAGTGATGGCTTGGCAAAAAATGCAAGTAAGAGGGTCAAAGGTCAGGTATGCATGTGTAGATAAATTTAGGGCTATAACAGATGCCCTCTAATGTATGACATCATAAGAGCATCTGATGGCCGAAATACATTACAAAATCTTCGCCAATGTACAAAACGAGTGAGCTCGGGACCATAGTTCGAGAGGTGCCATCTGCAAAATAAAAATTAAATCTCTGAGGTGGGCATACCCATGCTCAAGATGAAATAAATCATGGCTGCCAATCAGATACACTACAGATCCATGTCATATAACTATATAAAAGTGTAGTTGCGAGCAATACACAATGGATCTACATCTCAAAATCAAAGATATACAAGTATAATATCCATCTTCAAGAAGCTAATGACGCCTGATGGCTGGAGATGAGGCCTCCAGAGCTCGATCAACAACTTCAAGATCTTCAAAACTCGGGTAGGAGTGCAATGTGAGTGTATGAATTAACTACCCAGAGGTCTTCGACGACTCATTTGAAAAGACAATAGGATATCGATGATCAGGCAAATAAATTCAATGATTTTGAACAAGGACTTGACTATACTTTTAGGATGGCCAACTCATGAGGGAAAGAGACAAACTAAAGAAAGGCCGACTCAGGTTGGGTGAAACTTTCGTTGGACAAAAGAACGAAAGATGATCAGACTCAGGCAGAATGACATTGACATAAGTTCACGATGCAAGAGGCAACACAAACTCTCCATTTGTTTGGAAGAGTAACTAAACGAAGGAGGACACAAATCTATGTAGAGAGAACATATTCCTAAGGTCACTGATGCAAGAGCATCGCTCCACCTCAACAAATGCACCAGCAAGCCAACGCATAGGCACACAATGGAGAAAGGGAGAGACATTGACCCTCTCATTTTAAAATTCAAAATATGATCCCATGGTGATTTGCGTTGTAAGGTTGTAAGAGCCAAGCCATACATTTGTACAGGTAGTGGATAGGGTCGCCTTAAATAGTTGAGTGTAAGAAGGTCAAGATCATAGTCAGGTCTAGATAATCATTTATGTAATGAAGACATAAGAGTATGGTTTTGTAACTGAGACAGTGATGGCACTAAGGCGGTGAAGAGGATAAGCTTGTAGAGACCTCTTTTGTAAAGGAGAGAGATATTTTGTAGAGGGAGGTATCAGGAGAAGCAGAACTCATAATAGAGTTAGGTTAGGAGAACTTGAGAGAAGTGAGACTCTGTTACAGTCCAGTTTTTGTAAACATTTGTATAGACACAAAGAGATAATAGAAAAGTAGTTTTTCTTTCATACGATGTGTTTATGTATTTGTGTTTATCGTTATGCTTTTATATGTCATTCATTTTCTGAATGTATGAACTGGTGAAGTATTGTATGAGTTTCAATTGTTTCTCATCTTTGCGTTTCGAGTTCAAGGAGTGCACGTTTTCCGCAAGGAGTGCATTGACAGAGGTGTGTTAACCTCAGAGAATCTCAAGAGAGATATCGTTGAACCTTCATCAACAGAAGTGCAAGGAGTGCACAGGAGGAACTCTGTGTTGAGATCAGAAAGAGATAGAGTCATTGAGACACTGTAGAGCTCTGTAAGGTGTGCATCGAGAAAGAGGAATGCCAGGAGGGCGAGAAAAAATTATTTTCAAGAAATCCTTCGATCTGCGCTATCAAAATCCCGAGAACGCAAGGAGTGTGTGGGAAGTCGAAATACTTTAAGGATCAAGCTCAGAAGGTATAACACTTTTCATAAGTGTTGACAAGAACCAAGAGTTGGACTCATAGGAGGAGCAATGGTTCGAAACCTTTGAAGACAAAGAAATCTTCTAAGTTGGTAGAAATGAGAATATTAGGAGGAGGAGCAATAGTGGTCATTGGATCATAGTGCAATGGATCAACAATCGTATGATCAGAGTAAGGTGCACGAGATTTAGCGCTTTGCACAGTCAGGAGAGATAACTCACCAAGGTTTGAGAACTAAGATTTCCGAAGTCTGAAGAGCCAGAAATCCGAAGTAGAATCTCCACTGTTCGATCAGTAGAAGAATATCTGAGCCATCGTATCACTTGAAGTAAATCTCAAGCGTTGGATGACCAAGGTGGATCTGAGCCGTCAGATGATGTGAGTTCAGGAGAAGGTAAGGTTTGAGAGTTGAGATTTTCAAAGTCTGAAGTTCTGGAGATCCGAAGTGAATCTCAACCATCCGATCAACTGAAGTGGATCAGATCCATTAGATTGTCCCAAGTAAGTATCAGGCATTGGATCACCTGAAGTGGATCTGAGTTGTCAGATGCTGTGAGTCCAGAACGAAGAAAGTTTGAGAATTGAGATTTTCGAAGCCCGAAGAGACAAAAATATGAAATAAATCTTAGGCATCCGATCAGTCGAAGTGAATCTGAGTCGTCAGATCGTTCGAAGTGAATCTCAGGCGTCGGATCGTCCGAAGTGAATCTGAGTTACTGGATTCAGAGGAGACATGGCATGAATCTGTGGACTCCAGGAAAAGTCCTAAATCAATTCATAGTAGTCACATAAAGAGGATATGTGGCGTCAATCTATGGACTTTGGGAAATGTCTCGAAGCAATTCATGGCCGTTAGATCTAAGGGAGATGTGGCATAAATCCATTTACTCTGGGTAAAGACCCAAATTCAATCTCAGTCGTTGATTCGAGGAGGACACGTGTCAGTGGATCATAACCTTCAGATAAAAGCATTGGGAAAAAGGGTGAAGTTTGAATTTGAGATCTCATAAGTCCAAAGACCTGAAGGAGATCTCGACCGTTGATCGAGAAGAGGGTCACAGGACCGTTGATCAAAGTTGAAAGGTCAAACAACCGAAGTAAAGGCAGGGTCATTGATTGAGCAGGACAGGTGTCCATAGATTTTCAACTCTGGAATATTGAAGTATGGATGAAGGCGAGGTTTGACATTTGATATTTTCAAAGTTCAAAAATCCAAAACAACGACAGTCGTCGATGTGAAGGTGGATGTGTGGTGCCAGATCCAGAACTCCAGAGAAAAGCAGAGGGGGAAAATTCCAAATACTCAGAGAAGATATTGATCATTGATCGGGAAGGGAGTCATAGGACCATTGATTTGGTTGAGGATACCAAAGTCCCAAAGAAAGGGCGCAACCACTGATTAGGGAGAATACGTGTCAGCAGATCTTCCACTCCGACAGATAATCAGTCACAGGTAGTGAGGGTTTGAGATTTGAAAAGTTTGAATTCTGGAATCGCGAAGGAGATCACATCCATTGATCTAGAGGAGGTAGATATGGTCTATAGATTTGGAAAGGGAATATCTGAACCACTATTTTAGACAGTACCGTCAAGATCGAGAGATCGACGGTCCCGTAGCATTTCGGGGATAGGAGTTGCGTGGACTTTAAAATATTGAAGGCAGGCTGCAATCGCGTGGTCACGTAAGATCATCACCAAGGGATTGAAGATGGATAGATGAGAAGGATTGTGGGGCCAGGACATGCTCAGATGTTAATTTTCCTTGAGTAAGCTATAATTGGAACCACGGTTTTAGTAAAGGGATATCTGGTAGTTGGAGGTGAATTGTGGGGCGAAAAGCAGGTTTCTCTAAAACCACTCTTTCTCGTGCCGCAATCACGCATTTGAACAAGGTGATAGCCCAAGGGCATATGTAGGAAGGGGATAGTGAAAATGATCTAGTGCCCACAAATTGAAGAGCGCCGAGAGCATGCAGACAGAGGGTGCAGGTATCACAGGACCTGCGCCTAAAGGAGAAAAAGGGGCATGTGTATAATTGTTTTGGGTTCAAACAAGAGCCCGAAGAGTCAATCCAACTCAGGTGAAATAAATATCCTAGACCGGGAGGTCGCAGAACCCCAGGAGGGGAGGGGGGCTCCATCAGGTGGTATTAGAGCCATAATTTTTCTTGCAGACAACATGCAAAGGGAGAGATGGTGATAGGAGATACTCTGATACCAGGTGGTATCAGAGCCTAGATTCTCATCTGTAGATTTCAGGCAAAAGAGAAAGAGGTAGAAGACACTAAAGAAGAAATAACATTATTACGTCAGGTGGTGTCAGAATTTGAATTTGCCTGTAGGTAGCAAGTGAAAGGAGGAAAGCAGGATACCGATGCTATGTGAGAAGGTTGTTGCATGTGCGCAACAACAAAAATACAAACAACTAGGTGAGTTGTGGGAGAAGACAAAGATTCTCTCAGATGTAGAGTGATCCATAGGCTTGCCAGGAGGGCAGGTAGAAGGTGGAAATGGCTATTGAAGGCCATGGGTGTGATCGAAGAGAAGGTCGCAAGAACAAATAAAATCCAGAGATGGATCTAGAGCTCATTATGCTCAATGAGATAAGAGAAAGGATGGAACAACTAGCATTGAGGATGCAGCGAGAGACAAAGGTACACTGGAGGTATGGATGCCCTCTCGACAAGAAGGAAAAATGACATGTTCAAAATTTGTTGGCCAAAAAGAAGAAACAAGATTTGAGAAGGTGGTTGAGGGAATTAGAAGACCTCAGTGACACAGAGGAGGAACTAATTCACATCTGTGAACCAGAAATTGGGAGACTCCTCAGTGATGAGGAGGAGGTGAGATCGGTCAAATATTTCATAAACTGCTAGATGGGAAGAAATTGACCTTCAGGTTGCCAGGTGGGAAATGGAGAGAGATCCGTTGAAGGTATCATATATTGCTAGAGGAGCAGTGTTGAAAGTTCAGATTGCTAGGTGGGGAATGAGATGGGATTGGTTGATCTCATAGACTGGCAGGTGGGCAGAAGAGAAGTCCCAAACTTCTAGGTGGGCAAGGGAGGGAAGGTGATACTATCAGAAAGTCTCAGGACCTCAGAAGTGGGTTCAGGTCAGCAACGAGTGCTGATGGATGAAGATTCATGTGGATTTCCATACCATGTGAATGAAGATGATGAGAAGTTAGAAACTCTCACCATCCAAAAGGAGGATCAGAGGAGAATTCCGATTATTGGAGGGATCAAGACATTCCTACCGAACAACCAAGTAGAGGCCAGTGCACATGATGAAAGTGCAACAGAAGAAGAAACACAACCAAAAAAATTTGTCAAAGAGGAAGAAATGGAGCAGACACTGATGTCTACCCCAGCAGAAGGAGAAGAGAATTTGGAAAAATTGCTCAAAATTTTCATCCAGGAAGCTGAACAAGAGATGACTGCATTACTGGAGCCTGCAGCAGAAGGAGAAGCAGACAACATGGATTTTGATGATTTGTATGAAGAATTGGAAGACCTAGAGAGAAGGTTAATGGTGCAAAGCCAACACATCCGACAGATGGGGCTGGAGACAGATGGAGGAGCATACCAGCATGAGGAACAACTGGAGGGAGTTTGAGATATGATAGCACAAGAGGAGCCGACACAAGCTAATATGTCAGTGGAGGAAGATGAACAACAACTCAATGATGAGACTGCAGAACTGAAGTTTGTAGAAGGGTGGAAAGCTAATTCCACAGAAGAAGAAAATGACATGGGGGATCAGGGTGATCTACCCTTTGATGTTTTTGAGGAGGAAGTGCAACAGAGAAGACTGTATAAGAAGAGCTAGCCACTGGAGCAGCTGGACAAAGTGATAGAGGAAATGAGAAGGCTAATGTTGAGGTCAACAGAAACAATCAGCAAAGGGAAGTTGAGCAGAGGAGAGGTTTCCATAGCAGCACGAAAGAAGAAAAAAATAAGCAACAACAACAACATAGCTAGAGAGGAGCAAGAGGACAACTCCAAGGAAGAGTTTGGGATCCAGGAGGATTTCAACACTGGAGAAGAGGAGCTCATTTGAAGGAGCTCATGATTTTCCCAGTAGTGGAGAATGATGTAGGAGCATCGCTCCACCTTAGAAAATGCGCCAACAAGCCAACGCATAGGCACGTAATGGAGAAAGGGGGAGACATTGACCCTTTCATTTTTAAATTCAAAATCTGACCCCATGGGGATTTGCATTGTAAGGTTGTAAGAGCCAAGATATACCTTTGTACAGGTAATGGATAGGGTCTCCTTCAATAGTTTAGTGTAAGAAGGTCTAGATCGTAGTCAGGTCTGGATCATCATTTATGTAATGAAGCCATAGGAGTATGGTGTTGTAACTGAGATAGTGATTGCACTGAGGCGGTGAAGAGGATAAGCTCGTAGAGCCCTCTTTTGTAAAGGAGAGAGATCTTTTGTAGAGGGAGGTATTAGGAGAAGTAGAACTCGTAATAGTGTAAAGTTAGGCTAACTTGAGAGAACTGAGACTCTGTTATAGTCTAGTTTTTGTAAACTTTTGTATAGACACACATAGATAATATAAAATTAGTTTTTCATGCATACCATGTGTTTATGTATTTGTGTTTATCATTATGCTTTTATATGTCATTCATTTTCTAAATGTATGAATTGGTGAAGTATTGTATGAGTTTCAATTGTTTCTCATCTTTGTGTTTCGAGTTCAAGGAGTGCACGTTGTCCACAAGGAGTGCATTGACAGAGGTGATTTAACCTCAGATAATCTCAGGAGAGATATCATTGAACCTTCATCATTAGAAGTGAAAGGAGTGCATAGGAGGAACTCTGTGTTGAGTTCAGAAAGATATAGAGTCACTGCGACTCTATAGAGCTCTGCAAGGTGTGCATCAAGCAAGAGGAACGCAAGGAGGGTGAGAATAAATTATTTTCAATAAATCCTTCGATCTACACTATAGAAATCCCGAGAATTAAAGGAGTAAGTGGGAAGTTGAAATCATTTAAGGATCAAGCTCAGAAGTGTTAGAAAAATAGGACCGCAGAGCAATAAAATAAAACAAATGCAGAAACAAAACAGAGAAGACACACAATACAAGAGAGACACAGATTTACGTGGTTCACCTAGTGTGGGCTACGTCCACCAGAGAAATTTCCAGGTCCTTCCTTTATTATTATCCAGCAAATGAAGGGATACAACCTACAACAAAACCCGC
>ML788890.1:33792-47806 GCA_009831015.1 Picea engelmannii
CATCTGCATCTTCCATAACTGGTAGTTTTGGCCGTTAAATTTCTCGACCCTAAACTTTCCATCTTCCGACATTGCTCCCACTCGAACCAGGAACCCTCTTTTCCTGCGAGTTAACCTGGCTCTGATACCAGTTGTTAGAAAAACAGGACCGCAGAGCAATAAAATAAAACAAACGCAGAAATAAAACACAGAAGACACACAATACAAGAGAGACACAGATTTACGTGGTTCACCCAGTGTGGGCTACGTCCACCAGAGAAATTGCCAGGTCCTTCCTTTATTATTATCCAGCAAATGAAGGGATACAACCTATAGAAAAACCCGCTGTAACTTCCTCTTCTTTCTCTCACAGTCTCCTCTCTCAGAATACAATATTCACCATCAACCATAGCTACAATACATTTCCCTCATAAAATAGGGTTGCCTTCTAGGGCAAAAAACCTTAACATAATCTCTACTATTATATCTGTGACCTTATAATGAACGGTCCATATTTACAATGAAATTACAATATACTTTTATAAGGCAATTTTTGCTTCGGGGGCTTCGCTGCCGAACCCCCGCTGGGGGCCCGCTTACCCCCAGACGGGGGATAGGCCCCCCAGACCCCGCATAGGGGGTACCCCTCCTCTGCACTCCTCCGCGTGGAAGAGTGTACATACTTCTGGGGTGTAAATACTTCATGGGGTATAAACATGGCTGAAAATAAAAGACCTATAAATCAGGAAGATAATCAGGCTCCACAACCAACAAGAAGGGATAGCACTATTCATAAGTGTTGATGAGATCCGAGAGTCAGACTCGTAGGAGGAGCAAAGGTTCAAAACCTTTGAAGACCTAGAAATCTTCTAAGTTGGAAGAAATCAGAATCTTAGGAGGAGGAGTGACAGTGGTCGTTGGATCATAGTGCAATGGATCAACAACCGTCTGATCAGAGTAAGGTGAACGATCCTTAGCACTTCACACACTCATGAGAGAGAACTCACCAAGGTGTGAGAACTGATATTTCTGAAGCCCGAAGTGCCGTAAATCCGAAGTAGAATATCAATCGTTCGATTAGTCGAAGCATATTTGAGCCATCGGATCACTCGAAGTAAATCTCAAGCATTGGATGACCAAGGTGGATCTGAGCCATCAGATGCTATGAGTTCAGAAGAAGGTAAGGTTTGAGAGTTGATATTTCTGAAGTCCGAAGTATTGGAGATCTGAAGTGAATCTCAACCATTCGATCAACCAAAGTGGATCGGAGCCGTTAGATTGTCCGAAGTAAGTATAAGTCATCGTATCACCCGAAGTGGATCTGATCCGTTAAATGCTGTGAGTCCAGAAGGAAGCAAGTTTGAGAATTGATATTTTTGAAGCCCGAAGAGCTGAAAATATGAAATAAATCTCAGGCATCCGATTAGCCGAAGTGAATCTGAGTCGTCAGATCATCCGAAGTGAGTCTCAGGCATCAGATTCAAAGGAGACATGGTGTGAATCTGTGGACTCTAGGAAAATTCCTGAAGCAATTCATAATTGTCAGATAAAGAGGATACATGGCGTGAGTCTGTGGACTCCGGGAAAAGTCTCGAAGCAATTCATAGCCATCAGATCTAAGGGAGACGTGGCGTAAATCCATGTACTATGGGTAAAGAACCAAAGTAAATCTCAGTCATTGATCCGAGGAGGACACGTGTCAGTGGATCGTAACATTCAGATAAAAGCATTGGGAAAAAGGGCGAAGTTTGAATTTGAGATCTCAGAAGTCCAAAGACCCGAATGAGATCTCGACCGTTGATCAAGAAGAGGGTCACAGGACCGTTGATCCGAGTTGAAAGGTCAAACAATCGAAGTAAAGGCAGGGTCGTTGATTGAGCAGGACAGGTGTACATAGATCATCAAATATGAAATATTGAATTATAAATGAAGGCGAGGTTTGACATTTGAGATTTCCAAAGTCTGTAAATCCAAAACGACGACAGTCATCGATGTGAAGGTGGACACGTGGAGCTAGATCCAGAACTCCAAAGAAAAGAGGAGGGGGAAAAGTTTGAAGACCCGGAGAAGATCTTGATCATTGATCGAGAAGGGAGTCATAGGACCGTTGATTTGGTTGAGGAGACCAAAGTCCTGAAGAAGGGGCACAACAATTGATTAGGGAGAATACGTGTCAGTAGATATTCCACTTTGGCAAGTAATCAGTCAAAGGTAGTGAGGGTTTGAGATTTGAAAAGTTTGAATTCTGGAATCGTGAAGGAGATCACATCTGTTGATATAGAGGAGGTAGATCTATTTTGTATATTTGGAAAGGGAAGATCTGAACCACTAGTTTAGACATTACCGTCTAGATTGAGAGATTGACGGTCCCGTGGCATTTCGAGGATAGGATTTGTGCGAACTTTAAAATGTCGAAGGCGTGATGCAATCGCATGGTCATGTAAGATCATTTCCAAGGGATTTGAGGTCGATGGATGAGAAGGATTGTAGGGCCAGGACATGCATGGACGTTAATTTTCCTTGAGCAGGCCGTAATTGGAACCACTGTTTTAATAAAGAGATACATGGCAGTTGGAGGGGAATTGCGGGGTGAAAAGAAGCTTGCTCTAAAACCACTCTTGCCTATGCTCGACGCCCACAATCACGTGTTTTAACAAGCTCATAGCCCAGGGGCGTATGTAGGAAGGGGTTAGTGAAAATGAGCTAGCGCCCGCAAATTGAAGAGTTCCCAGGGAACACAGACAGAGGGTGTAGGTATCACATGACCTGCACCTAAAGGAGAAAAAGGGGTATGTGTATAATTGTTTTGGGTTCAAACGGGAGAACGAAGAGTCGATTCGACTCAAGTGAAAGAAATATCCTAGACCGAGAGGTCGCAGAACCCCAGGAGGGGAGGGGGGCTCCATCAGGTGGTATCAGAGCCATAATTTTTGTTCCAGACAATAGGAAAAGGGTGATATGGTGACAGGAGATACTCTGATATGAGGTGGTATCAGAGCCTAGATTCTCGTCTGTATATTTCAGGCGAAAGGGAAAGAAGTAGAAGACACTAAAGAAGAAATAACATGATTACGTCAGGTGGTGTCAGAATTTGAATTTACCTGTAGGTAGCATGTGAAAGGAGGAAAGCAGGGTACTGATGCTCTGTGAGAAAGTTGTTGCATGTGCACAACAACAAAAATTTAAACAACCAGGTTAGCTGTGGGAGAAGATGGAGATTCTCTTGGATGTAGAGTGATCCATAGGCTTTCCAGGAGGGCAGGTAGAAGGTTGAAATAGCTATTGAAGGCCATGTGTGTGGTCGAAGAGAAGGCCATAAGAATAAATGAAATCCAGAGATGGATTTGGAGCTTAATGAGATAAGAGCAGGGATGGAATAGCTAGCATTGAGGATGCAGCGAGAGACAAAGGTACATTGGAGGTACGGATGTCCTCTGAATAGGAAGGAAAAATGGCATGTTCAAAAGTTGTTGTCCAGAAAGAAGCAACAAGATTTGAGAAGGTGGCTGAGGGAATTCGAAGGCCTCAGTGAAACAGAGGAGGAAGTGATTGACATATGTTAACCAGAAATTGGGAGACACCTAAGTGATGCGGAGGAGGTGAGATCAGTCAAAGATTTCATAAACTGATAGGTGGGAAGAAATGGACTTTCAAGTTGCTAGGTGGGCAATGGAAAGAGATCAGTCGAAGGTCTCATATATTGACAGAGGAGCAGTGTTGAAAGTTCTGATTGTCAGGTGGGAAATGAGATGGGATTGGTTGATGTCATAGACTGGCAGGTGGGCAGAAGAGAAGTCCCAAACTTCCAGGTGGGCAAGGGAGGGAAGGTGATACTATCAGAAAGTCTCAGGAGCTCAGAAGTGGGTCCAGGTCAGCAAGGAATGTTGATGGATGAAGATTCATGTGGATTTGGAGACGATGTGAATGAAGATGATGAGAAGTTAGAAACTCTCACTATCCAAAAGGAGGATCAGAGGAGAATTCTGATTATTGGAGGGATCAAGACATTCCTACCAAACAACCAAGTAGATGCCAGTGCACATGATGAAAGTGCAACAAAATAAGAAAGACAACCAACAAAAATTGTCAAAGAGGAAGAAATGGAGCAGACATTGATGTCTACCCCAACATAAGGAGAAGAGAATTCAACAAAATTGCTCAAAATTTTTAGCCAGGAAGATGAACAATAGATGATTGTAGCACTGGAGCCTACAACAGAGGATGAAGCAGACAACATAGATTTTGTTGATCTGTATGAAGAAATGGAAGCCCTAGAGAGAAGGGTAATGGTGCAAAGCTAACACATCCAACAGATCGAGTTGGAGACAGATTGAGGAGCATACCAACCTGAGGAAAAACTGGAGGGAGTTGGAGATATGCCATCACAAGAGGAGATGACACAAGCCAATATGTCAGTCAAGGAAGTTGAACAACAAATCAATGATGAGACTTCAGAACTGAATTTTGCGGAAGGGTGGAAAGATAATTCCACAGAAGAAGAAAATGACATGGGGGATCATGGTGATCTACCCTTTGATGTGTTTGAGGAGGAAGTGTAGCAGAGAAGACTGCCTAAGAAGAGACAACCATTGGAGCAGCTGGACAAAGTGATAGAGGAAATGAGAAGGTTGATGTTGAGGTCAGCAGAAACAACCAGCAAAGGGAAGATGAGCAGAGGAGAGTCTTCCATAGCAGCAGGGAAGAAGAAAAAGAAGTAGGAGCAACAACAACATAGCTGGAGAGGAGCAAGAGAACAACTCCAAGGAAGATTTTGGGATCCAGGAGGATTTCAACACTGGAGAAGAGGATCTCATTAGAAGGAGCTCATGATTTTTCCAACAGTGGAGTCTGATGCAGGAGCATCCCTCCACCTCAGAAAATGCGCTAGCAAGCCAACACATAGGCACACAATGGAGAATGGGAGAGAAATTGACCCTCTCATTTTTAAATTCAAAATCTGATCCCATGGGGATTTTCATTGTAAGGTTGTAAGGGCCAAGCCATACCTTTGTACAGGTAGTGGATAGGGTCACCTTAAATAGTTGAGTGTAAGCAGGTCTAGATCTTAGTCAGGTCTGGATCATCATTTATATAATGAAGTCATAGGAGTATGGTGCTGTAACTGAGACACTGAGGTGGTGAAGAGGATAAGCTCATAGAGCCCTCTTTTGTAAAGGAGAGAGATATTTTGTAGAGGGAGGTCTTAGGAGAAGCAAAACTCAGAATAGAGTTACATTAGGAGAACTTGAGAGAACTAAGACTTTGTTAGAGTCCAGTTTTTGTAAACATCTATATAGACATGCAAAGATAATAGAAAAGCAGTTTTTCCTGCATATGATGTGTTTATGTATTTGTGTTTATCATTATTCTTTTATATGTCATTCATGTTCTGAATGTATGAACTCGTGAAGTATTGTATGAGTTTCAATTGTTTCTCATCTTTGAGTTTCAAGTGAAAGGAGTGCATGTTGTCCGCAAGGAGTGTGTTGACAGAGGTGAGTTAACCTCAGAGAATCTCAGGAGAGATATCGTTGAACCTTCATCAATATAAGTGAAAGGAGCGCACAAGAGGAACTCTTTGTTGAGTTCATAAAGAGATAGAGTCACTGAGAACTCTGTAGATATTTGCAAGGTGTGTATCGAGCAAGAGGAACGCCAGGAGGGCGAGAATAATTTATTTTCAAGAAATCCTTCAATTTGAGTTATCGAAATCCCAAGAACACAAGGAGTGTGTGGGAAATTGAAATCCTTTAAGGATTCAGCTCAGAAGGGATAACACTCTTCATAAGTGTTGATGAGATCCAAGATTCAAACTCCTACGAGGAGCAATGGTTCAAAACCTTTGAGGACTGAGAAATATTCTAAGTTGGAAGAAACCAAAATCTCAGGAGGAGGAGCGACAATGGTCGTTGGATCATAGTGCAATGGATCAATAGTCATCTGATCAGAGTAAGGTGCACGAGCCTTAGCGCTTCACACACTTAGGAGAGAGAACTCACCAAGGTTTGAGAACTGAGATTTACAAAGCTTGAAGAGCTGGAAATCCGAAGTAGAATCTCAATCATTCAATTAACAGAAGCAGATCTGATCCGTTGTATCACCCGAATTAAAGCTCAAACGTTGGATCCCCAAGGTGGATCTGACCCGTCAGATGCTGTGAGTTCAGGAGAAGGTAAGGTTTGAGAGTTGATATTTCCGAAGTTCAAAGTTCCATAGATTTGAAGTGAATCTCAACCATATGATCAGTCGAAGTGGATCAGAGCCGTTAGATTGTTCGAAGTAAGTCTCAGGCGTCAAATCACCCAAAGTGGATCTGATTTATCATATGTTGTGAGTCCATAAGGAAGCAAGTTTGAGACTTGATATTTCTGAAGCCTGAAGAGCCGGAAATTTGAAATAAATCGCAGGTGTCTGATCAATCGAAGTGAATCTGAGTCGTCAGATCATTCGAAGTGAATCTCAGGCGTTAGATCGTCCGAAGTGAATCCGTGTCTTTAGATTCAGAGGAGACGTGGTGTGAATATGTGGAATCTGGGAAAATTCTCGAAGCAATTCATAGCCATCAGATAAAGAGGAGACATGGCGTGAATCTGTTGACTCCGGGAAAAGTCCCAAAGCAATTCATAGCCATCAGATCTAAGGGCGATGTGGCATAAATCCATGTACTCTAGGTAAAGACCTGAAGTAAATCTCAGTTGTTGATTTGAGGAGGACATGTGTCAATGTATTGTAACCTTCAGATAAAATAATTGGGAAAAGGGTGAAGTTTAAGATTTGAGATATTAGAAGTTCAAAGACCCGAAGGAGATTTTGACCATTGATCAAGAAGAGGGTCATAGGACCGTTGATCCGAGTTGAAAGGTCAAACACCCGAAGTAAAGGCAGGGTCATTGATTGAGAAGGACATGTGTCCATAGATCGTCAACTCTGGAATATTGAAGTACGAATGAAGGTGAGGTTTGACATTTGAGATTTCAGAAGTCTAGAAATCTGAAATGATGACAATCGTCGATGTGAAGGTGGATGCGTGGCACCAGATCTAGAACTCCAGAGAAAATCGGAGGGGGAAAAGTCCGAAGACTCGGAGAAGATCTTGATTGTTGATCTAGAAGGGAGTCACAGGACCGTTGATCTGGTTGAGGAGACCAAATTCCTGAAGTGGGAGAACAACCATTGATTAGGGAGAATACGTGTCAGCAAATCTTCCACTACGAAATATAATCAGTCACTAGTAGCGAGGGTTTGAGATTTAAAAATTCCGAAGTCCGGAATTGCGAAGGAGATCACATCCGTTGATCCATTGGAGGTATATCTGGTCCATAGATTTGGAAAGGGAATATCTGAACTGCCATTTTAGACAGTACCGTTAATATCGAGAGATCGATGGTCCCGTAGCATTTCGGTTACAGGAGTTTCACGGAATTTAAAATGTCGAAGGCAGGCCACAATTTCATGGTCATGTAAGATCATCGCCAAGGGATTGGAGATCAACAGATGAGAAGGATTACAGGGCTAGGAAATTCTCGGATGTTAATTTTCCTTGAGCGGTCCGTAATTGGAACCATGGTTTTAACAAAGGGATAAATGGCAGCTGGAGGTGAATTGCAGAGTGAAAATCTAGCTGGTCTAAAACCACTCTTGCCCGCGCCCACAATCACGTGTTTGTGCATGGTCATAGCCCAAGGGTGTATGTAGAAAGGGGCTAGTGCCTGCAAATTGAAGAGCTCCCAGAGCACGCAGACAGAGGGTGCGTGTATCACAGGACCTGCGCCTAAAGGAGAAAAAGGGGTCTGTGTATAATTTTTTTGGGTTCAAATGGGAGCCCGAAGAGTCGATCCGAATCAAGGGAAAAAAATATCCTAGACCGGGAGGTTACAGAACCCCAGGATGGGAGGGGGGTTGCATATTTTATACTAGATCCCAATGCTTGATGAAAAATCAGAAGGATGTGCTTTGTCCAAGGGAGACTCATTGTGTTGCCAAAAAAGAATATATTTTTTTGTTCCCTCTTTTTGGGATTTTTTTATTTTTTTGTCTTTTTCAAAATTTTAAAGAGATTTGAAAAAGAATAAAAGAATGCTATGTTAAAAAGGAGGAAAGAGTGTCACAAGCAAGCATACCAGTTCCAAGTGCAAGGAACACACTAATTCTCAGAGCAAGGAGACATGTGTAGGAAAAGGACACTCGGGGAAAATTCCTCCATGGGTCAAGGTGTCAAGTCACAGAGGAAAAGTGCTACAAGGCTTCCATATAAGGCGTGCTTCAAAGGTTCACTTGAGAGTAAAATGGAACCAATATTAGGCCAAAGACACAGAGACGCAAACGCGATTAGCAAGACACGATGAAACCCCCTTCAATGTAATTTTTAATGAGCCCAGAGGAGGTAAGCTCGGTAGTTTTTTCATGTTTAGAGAGTTTGAAAAAATGTAAAAGAAGACTCCATTGGGGTGCCTTTTTTGGAAATATTCTATTCGGTTCGAAAAAGGGGTAAACTAGCACCGAAAATACGTCTATTCAAAACCATTTTAATGAGTGTGAAAAAGACAAGATCACTCGACAATCTTTTCAATTTTAAGGAGTCTGAAAAGAGTTTAACTATGGACTCACTACCTTTTTATGGATTTAGTCTCCTTAGCCTGAAAAAGTATAAAATTTACTGAGGAGAACTGTCCCGGCGAGACGAATCTCACGAGGTGTACCTTTTTCCTCCATAATCTATAGGATAGAAAAAGGGGTAAACTCATGCCAATAGATTTTCTTCTGGACCAATTTAATGAGTGTGAGGGAATAAGGTCACTTGACGATATTTTCAATTTTAGGGAGTCTGAAAAGAGCTTAACTATGGACTCCGTGGGGGTTCCTTTTTCGTAAGTAATCTCCAAGGCCCGAAGAAGGTGATAAACCAAAACCAAGGAGAATGTTCTTTTTTCGTAAATTTAGTCCCTCGGGCCTGAAAAGGGGTTAAAATTATACCTGAGAATACTCTTCTAGTGAACCGAAGTTCCTATAGTATACCTTTGTTCTTACAATTGACCATCCAGACCGAAAAATGGGTAAACCACCGCCGGACAAACGTGGCTTCAAATTTGAGTTTGTCGAGTGTGAAGGGAAACAAGATCGCTCAACAATATTTTCATGTTTAGAGAGTCTGAAAAGGGATTAAAGAAGAATCCAGGGGGGCTACTTTTCTCAAGTAATCTCGATGAGATCACTTGTACCAAGAGTGGGAAGCAAAGGCTCCCATTTCCCCATTGGATAAACCAACGGATCAATTTTCAATACCATGTCTCGAGAAGGAAAACATGATTGCACAGGTTCCTGCTCAGAAGCAATTAAACACCGAGGATAAGACACCACATAATTAACCCGTGGCCGGGTAGAGTCTACATAAACACTAGAAACATATAATGGGGTAGCCTAAAATATCTTTGAATTAGGATGGTGATTATCAGATGCTAGCTGGTCAATAGTGACAATGCTTCCATTATGAGGGAAATGCATCACCCGTAAGAGCGTAGACACCACACCATTCATAGCATATACATAATCATGCCTGAGAAGAATATTGAAATCTAACGGGCCTTGCACCACTATAACATCAACAAGGACAGTCTTCCCACGTAACGAGATAGGAAACTGAGGAAGAACCCCCAAATATTCACTAGGACATCCATCAAAAGCCAAAATCTCATGTGAAGCAGACAGAAGCTCGGGAGATCCCAAGACTTTCCAAACCGAGGAGGATAAAATACTTGCGGAGGCTCCTTCATCCACAATACATCGATAAATGTGTGTTGAATTAACGTCAACCCTTATTTGAAAGGGTGCAGAAGAAGGAAGATGAGGCTCAACAAGGTCATTCCAATCAATGGAAACCATCCTAGGGCTTGGAGGGGGTGTGCTCGAAGCGAGCAGAATGCCCCTTTTTTATGAAATTACTGAACTAGAAATGCTAAAAACATAGTCGGTAGACACATCACTCTCCAAGAGAAGAGTGGGATCAACTAAAGACTGCATCGACATGACCACTTTAGTAGACTCGACACTCTCTAAGAGAAGAGTGGGATCAGCCGAAGAATGCATCAGTGTGACCGCTTTCTCAACCACTTTCCTAATAGGATGCGAGACAACATGGTATATAGGCACATCACCCCCCAAAAGAGGAGTGGGATCAGCCAAATACTGCATCAACATGACCACTTTCTCAACCATTGGCTGAATAGGATGCAAGGAAACCTGAGAATACTCAAAATCATAAGAGTTTGGATACAGGGACCATAATCTTCATGCCTCTTGAATGTTAGGGAACAAATGAGTAAGGTGATCTCCCTTGCATAGCTTACAAGGGAAGCTAGGCTTATGTCCTATCCATCTAGGTTTCTCAACAGAATCAATGCCCCCATCATGACTAGCAGTAGTTCGTTGCACATGTCCAACATGACTTGCAGAGGTTGGTGATTGGTCGATAACATGAATCGTAGAGGCTACAGACCTATTGCCAGTATGACTAGCAGTGACTGGAATTTCCCCCCCAGCATGACTTGCAGAGGCTGGGTGTTTGTCTTCAACATGAATAGCAGAGGTCAATGACCTATCTCTAACATGACTTGCAGAGGTTAGTGATTTCTTCTTCTTATTCTTCCTCTTTCTATTTCGTTTAGACTTTCAGTTACTAGTCACTGTACTTTCACCAGAGATGGGAGAAGGAGAAGGAGAAGAATTTGCTGACAAAGGAACATCAACATGATTCCCATGACATAAGGTGCTTAACTCAGAAGTGTCAAGAGAATTTAGGACATTTGGAATGGTGCCCAACCAAACTGGTAATCCTACATTCAACCCAGGAATGCACAAAGTGGACATCAATGGGACACCAACGTTTTCAAAAAAAGGAAAAGCACAAAAATCCCGTTGCGAAGGAGTTCCTCGGTTGGTATCGTCAATAAATTTAGCCATGAAGATTGTATGCACAGGTTCTCCCCTTGCGTGATCATTCAAGTCTGTAAAAGTCTCACACATTGACTTCGGTGAACTAGTGTTATAAAAACAACGCCTATAAAGAGGCGGCTCCACATTTCTAAGCGGAAGACCGAAAAGTCCTCACGGCCGGCGGAGTGGACGATCTAGAACCTTAGGTTAGAGACCCCAAGAAATGACTGACTAACTCACTATGGAAAACTAGGGAGAACATATCACACACTAGAAAAATTCCTATAAGACAAATCAAGCAAACAACTATCTAGTAGGAAGAACAGTTACGCCAACCAACACTAGAGAAATTTACAAGTGCAAGTGCAACTCAAACATAGAAGCACCCTCTGGGTATACTCTGCAAAGTGTGACCCGACATGTGCCCTAGGTACCATGGTATATCCCCATAGTCACCTATGTAAGTCCCTAGAATAAAGGAAAGTAAGTTGTCAGCTTGCAAACAGTCACCAGGCGGGAACAGTCAACAGTCGGGTGGACCGCAATGAGCAGGATAACTAGTCCAAAACCTATCAAAGGTATCAAAAGCAAGTGGTTCGGAAGACAACAAAGGATCTCAAATAGATTCGAGGTCCATGAATCTCTGTAGGCAATTGCGAGCGATAGTATCCCACGACAAATCCACAATTCTTGTTCCCAACTATGCTTAGTTTGGATTTGGAGGGGGTATCTCTGCTGCCTTTCCTCACGCGACCTCATGTTTAGATCCTATGTTAGAGGGGGGTCCCGGATAACTTTCACATCACTAGACTTTAACGATCCCTATCTATGACTCCAATGTTTGTTTAAAATCATTGAAGAGTTTCCTCTCCAACCTAATTCAAGGACCTAACCCTAAACTAGTTGGTTGACCCTACAAACATAAAAGTCTAATTAATTTTATATTTAACGTTCATTTTAATGGATTGATTTACTAAAAAGGTGTGGTAGTGCAATTGATGTTGTTAAGACTCTTGCAAAAAATGAAACTTATAAGGACACTGGCAAAGAAGGATTATCTTTCTTATTTTTCTTTTGAAATGATTTCAAGATGAGAAGAAAACACAACACTATGTTAATTTATTTTTCTTTTTCAAATAACAATGCAAAGAAAATGCAAAGAAAGAAAGAGACCTAACAAACTAAGTTTTTTTTTTATATTTTCTTCCAATTAAAGCATAAGTAAAAAAAGATGTTAAAATGAACTGACTCATTTTTCTTAAAATTCAAGCTAAAAATAAGCTAAAAATGCTAGGAAACACAAGAAGACTAAAGAAACAAGTAAACTGGAATCTAAACCCAGGATATGGCTGTAAAAATAGAGACACTGAACTCTATCAAGAAACCCTAAGAAGTATAAAACTCAATCAGGAAATAGGTTGGCTGCCTCTTTTTCAAAAACAGTTTCTTGAACTAGGTACGCTACTGTTGTTTCAGCAGCATGTGTATGTACACGGGTTGTTTACTAGACAAGGAGCGTATGTGCACAGGCTAACCCACTATAGGGCTTGTACACCTCTGTATTTCCTCAAAAAAGAAATAAAAAAGACAGACTGATAGGGTAGGGAGAATTGGTATGGCACCTGAAGGTGACCAGGATCCCTTAAAAGACTCAGCAGACTCAACATAAACTCGAAAGATACAAAAACCAATCAAACACCCAAAAAATATCCCCTAAAACCCTAGAGGCTTCCCCAGTATGGTCGTCATTTTTTCTAGCAAGAAAAAACCCCCTTAAGACTACACTAGGGTTCAGAATGTAGGCAGATCACAACCGTCTAAAAGTCAAATACTTCTCTAACTACCCCAAACATACCCAAGACTTATACAAGAAAAGCAAAGATGAGAAGGATCAGGTAACTATACCTCTACTTCACGTCTGGTGATGATCCTCTCACGCTTGAAATATTCGTTGATTGCACGCCTCCTCTGTAGAGACCATACTAAATTAAATCCAAAATTTAATACAATTAACATGTATTTCCCTTCACATACGTAAATTATTCATTCACATCCTACAAGCATAAATATTTTGCAGAAATTCAAATCTATCTACAACATGAAAATAACTTAACAAAATAAAATTAAATTACCTCTTCCTGATGCTAATTTCTCTGTTGACCCGGTTGTCCAGCCTGCTGCTTTGTTGCTGCCTGATGCACTGACCAACTCTGCCCAAACTGACTAACCTCCCAGCCAGCTAGGAGCAGCCTGTCCGGCTCCCTAGCTCCAGGAAACCGAAAGGAATCCTGGCCCCCATGCCCAAAACCCCCAACAACCCGGTGCCCCCTGCAATGATTCTAAAAAAAACCCAAAATCAAACTCCCAACACCAGAAAAATAAGCCAGCCAGACATATAGTCTTCTCCCCCTCCAATAATTCCTCCTCCTCAAAGAAAAAAAATCCCCCTCCTCCCGTCGGACTCTTCCCCATCATATCTTCCCCTTTCACTGACTCTCTTCCCCCTCATTAATTTCCTTATCCCTTCTTTATTACCTTATCCCTTTATTTATTATCTTATCCCCATATTTATTATCTTATCCCCTCCATTTAATGTTTCTTATCCCCTTATTTAATGTTTCTTTCCTCCCCATATACGTAAGTCTTTAATAAATTAAATTATTAACCCCTTTAATTCTTTACTCACATAATTAATGAGTCAATTAATAATTAATTAATCATTGACAGATATGAACAAGTAATTAATAATAATTAATTAGTTAATATTATTTAAGAAATAATTATTATTTAGCTAACATTTTAGGACAGTTAGATTATCAAATTAATTATAATTAATAATCCTATACATCTATTTAAGCAGGGTTGTTACATACACCCACCCTTCAGGAAACTTCGTCTTGAAGTTAAGGTATCTCATGGTACAAAGGAAAAGAAACATGGTTCACACATTAATAACAATTAATCGACATTATTAGTAAGTAAGTCAAGAAAACTCATACATACTAGTGTGCATGTACAAGAAATGCATGTGTAGCTAGTACATACAAGTCTCGTGCATGTACTAATAATCAATAACTATCACCCTTTAGTAATTTATGTATGCATC
>ML788890.1:65407-89640 GCA_009831015.1 Picea engelmannii
GTGTCTGGCAATAACTGTACTGCCAATTTCAGAGATGGAATTTGACATTCGATGGGCAAGACTGCCTCCAGCCCGTAAACGAGTTGGAAAGGTGAGAAATCGGTTGCAGTCTTAACTGAGGTTCGGTAAGCCCATAATGCCGAATATAACATCAAATGCCAATTTGACTTGGCTGAGTTGATAGTTCGCTGTAGCATCGTTTTGAGAGTTTTGTTAACAACTTCCACTTGCCCATTGGCTTGGGGGTAGTAAGGGGATGAATGTTCTTGCCGTAACCCAAGCTTTGATGTTAACTTGGACATCATTTGATTCTAAAAGTGACTGCGATGGTCAGTGACAATCTCTCTCGGGACGCCGAACCGGTCTATAATCTGGTTAAATAAGAAGAGAGCTGCAATCTCTCCATCATCTTTAAATGTTGGCATAGCTTCGACCCACTTAGTGAAGTAGTCGACAACTACGATGATATAGCAGTGCCCCCTGGCTGATGGAGGGTTGCATGTAGTGTAATCAATCCCCCACTTGGTTAAGGGACCAACGGTGATGACAGGAAACATAGGAGCTGGATGTGCCCTCATATTCCGTGAGAAGATTTGGCACGGATGGCACTTCTTGACTGACTCGATACAATCTTTCATAAGTGTGGGCCAGAAGTAACCTGCTCATAAAATATTTTGGGTTGTTGCCAACCCAGATAAGTGACCGCCACAAGCTCCTATATGACAATCATTGAGCACTATGACGGCCTCCTCATGAGTGAGACATCGACGCAAGATACAGTCGACACCTCTCCGATACAACGTATCGTTGAGTATGAGATAGTTCTTGGCCTGATGGCGTATCCTCCGATGCTCATCACGAGAAGCAGAGGTGGGGCACTTCAAAGTCTGGAGATAGATCAGTATATCTCTGTACCAGGGGTCTGACGATTCAATCAAAAACATATCCCCCCGGATAGGCGATTCCTCAGGCACAACGTCACCTGACTCAACCGGAAGTTCTGAAATAAGTTCTGCGAAGACCAATGACTTTTTGGACTTGGCTGAAACGAAGTCTAAGTCAAATTCTTGGAGGATGACCATCCATCGACTGATTTTTCTGCTGATAACACTTCGTCTCAACATGTACTGGAATGGATTTACGACGGCAACGATGGTGGTCTTGCGAAACAGAACATAGTGACGGAACCGTTGAACAACATGAATTGTTGCCAATGCAAGTTTTTCTAGATGGGTATAATTCAGTTCCGGTCCTATGAGGCCTCGGCTCAGGTAATAGATCATGTATTCAGAAAATGAATCATCTTCCTGAACTAAAACCATGCCTATGGTTGACTCTGCGGAAGCCAGATATAATAGGAAATCCTTGTTATAATTCGGTGGCTGTAGCAGAGGTGCGGTTGTAAGAGCGTGTTTCAATGCGTCGAAAGAGCGTTGCACTGCTTTGTCCCAGAAAAAGGGAACATCTTTCTTCAGTAAACGCATGAAGCCCTTGGTGATTTCGGCATAGTTGGCGATGAAGCGTCGTAAGAAGTTCACCTTACCTTGAAGACTCTGAAGTTGTAAGATTGTGCGTGGGGGGGGCAACTGTACTATTGCCTCCACCTTAAGAGGATCCACCATGATCCCTGTGGTTGATAGGATGAAACCTAACAGATGTCCTGACGTGACGCAAAAGATGCACTTGTTGGGATTCAAGCGAATCCTGAAGTAGCGACAGCGTTCGAAGATTAGTCGGAGGTGCATAGGATGATCCTTCCACTTGCGAGAGCGTGATGCTAAATCATCTAGATAGGCCTCGACTATATGTTTGAGGTTGTGAAATGCAAAAGACATGGCTCGCTGGAAAGTGGCTCCAGCATTCTTGAGTCCAAAAGGCATCTTATGATAGGCGAACGTACCCCACGGAAAAATGAATGCCGTTTTATTTTGGTCCTCAGGTTTGATTTGGATTTGGTTATAGCCTGAAAAACCATCCATGAATGAAAAGGCCTCACAACCAACACATTCATCAATGATCTGGTCAATGAATGGGGTTGGATAATTATCTTTCGGACATGCCTTGTTCAAATCATGAAAATCAGTACATACGCGAATCGTGCCTTGTTTTTTATCGACCGACATGGGGTTTGACACCCATTGAGTCAAATGTATAGGGTAAATGAACCTTTCCTTAAGCAATTTCTCAACCTTAGCCTTGATGGCTGCTGCTTTCCTAGGATTAACTGGACGAAGTTTTTGTCGAATAGGCTTAGCATCAGGATACGTTGTGATTTCGTGTTCAACTATCTTTGGATCGATGCCTGGCATTTCCTCGTAAGACCAGGCAAAAACGTCGCAGAATTCTTTAAAAAGATCCATGTAAATCTGAATCTCTTCGGGGGAGCAATCCGCTCCGACGAAGACATTGTCCACGATGCCAGGGTTGCGGGAGATGTTGATAGGTATCGTGGCAGCGATAGTCACCATATTGCCCTCAGCATAAATTTCCTGTGTAGCTAAGAGGTTAATGGGACATGGCTGATCTCCCGTCATGGTGATAGTGAATTCTCATGCCTTGATTCGGCTTAACTCTGGGAGGAAATATGATCTGTGATGAATATCTTCCCAAGGTTTGTTCGGACTAGTCATTGCTTCGATTACAGCTTCGTCAGAAGGCAAGACTAAGTCTAATGAATCGGTGGTAGCAAGAGAACCCTAAGCCCAGATAGGCTCTGGAAGTGGATCCAACTCTTGTGCAGGAGTCGAATTAGGAGTAGCTGAAGCTTGCTAGACTAATGAGTACGCTACTTCAGCCGCCGACAAGGGCATGGACATGCCGGAGTGCCTTGTCTCATCCATCGTGGCTGATGGGGAAGGAAGAATCCATGGATCCTCAAAGTAAGTCGTGCGGAACGACGAAACATGGAAAATCTCAGCCTTGTGGTGAGTCGATATAAACTTGACATTGCCATGAGGAGGTGGGTAATCGAAAGTACCCATCAAAGATGGGCAGAAACCAACTCCTATGTTAACGACACCGGCTTGAGGATTATCTATCATGGGAACCGTGGATGCCTCCAAGGTTGGGTCAGGTCGAGAGAAGGACAACTAATCAATGGTCACTATCCGGCCTTCATGTGGAAACAATAAGATGCGGAAAACTGTAGCGACCACTGCTTGCATAGCATAAGTCCAACTATGCCCTAACAAGAGATTGTAGTCGATGGGGGCATCGACTACCTCTACCTCGATGCACATGGTCTTTCCCCCTAACTGCACAGGGAAAGAAGGAATGATGCCATGTGGTCGGAAAGAACGACCATCGAACGCAGTAAGGAGAGTAGGTGATGGAGACAACTCGGGTTGACCAATGGATTTCCAGCATGCTAACGACATAACGCAATTCGAAGCGCCCTCGTCGACCACCGTGCGGTATATGTTTCATGTAAAAGTTTTCGTGGGGTGAGCCACTACTATCTGAAACGCGACGTGGTAAGGCAAACGAGGTTTCAAGTCAGTCGTATCTAACATGATGGTACCCAGGTTACAAGTCTCAGCAGAGCCTAAAGAAGCCAACAAGGCTTTTCTCTGAGCAGGACAACTTTGGAGGACCTCCAAAGCAGACATAGCACAAGGAGTTTGGGATAAATCTTACACCACAGAGTAATTCTGGGCGGCCCTTGCATTTGGATTGTGAGAAGCTCTCTTGAACGCACCTTTCAGAATGCGTGTCATCGTTTCTCCCAACGTCTTCTCAATCTGTAGAGGAAGAGATGGGATCTCGGCTTCTTTACCCTTCTCAGAGGCACTTGGTTTGCTATAATCATGTGCTCTAGTCATGATTAAAGCATCACTTCTAACCATATATACGTTCGCGGAAGAGGAATTATTTGGAGGAGGGCAGTTTTCCTGGCTGCCCCCTTCGGCACTTGTAGAGGCTTGAGTTAAATTTTGCCCATGCTGAAAGGGATTAGTCAACACGACTTGCTGTTGTTGTGTGACAAACTTCTGGGCCTCTGCAAGTCGAGGGAATAGATGGGTCGGGTGGTCTTCCGCGCATAATTTGCATGGATACCTCGCCTTCCTCTTTTCCGTAGTGCCCTCGCCAGCGTTATCGGTTGGTTTTTTATCCCCCTTACCCTTCTTGCATTGTTTTTTCTTCCCTTCAGGCTGCTGGTTGGTCTTTGGGTTAGTCGTCTTCATGGAGTGTACTTCCGACGTTTGGGTAGGAGGAGCAGCCAAAGCAGTAGTCTGGCTGGCCGCTGAGTGTTGTATAGATAACTGTTGCAATTGTTTTGTCAATTGCTCAGTCGGCTTGGTTTGTGCTGAACCAACGATACCATCGGCATGTGGTCCGGCTCTCTGTCTGGTTTTCTCCAGTATCGAACATGGCACATCTGGTAAGATGCTGTATAACAAACCAGACTGAGAATAGATGAGCTCAAACTGTTGAGCCCACATAATGGTGTCTTCCTCAGAGAAAACTCTGGACGTTGCGACGTCTTTGGACAACTGTGGGACCAAGGACTTAATGAACCATTCCAGCAGGAATGCTGGTGGGACTGGTACTTTGATAAGACTCTTTCAGCGTAGCCACTCTCGAATGTGATCTGAGATATGGTCCGCTGTCATCTGCTCGAAATTGGCTAGCAACTCTGTGCCGGCGTCGTATCTCACAGGTAACTGGAAATGGTTAAGGAAGACCATCGCCAGTTTGCCAAAAGAAGAGTATCGTGAATGATCAAGCTCTATGTACCATTTCGCGGCACTCCCAATAAGAGTGCGTTGAAACAATCGCAACTAGACGGAGTCATCTTCCAATGACTTCGATGAACACCAGAGGTGGAAAGTAGTCACGTGATCACCTGGATCTTCGTTAGGCTTGGCCTCGAACTTTGGAATGTCCGAAGGCAACTTTGTTGGCATAGGAGGCCAACGTGGATCGTGACAGATAGGATCATTTAACAACCGTGTCAAATCTGGCAAGTGTAACGTCGCCAAGAATGGTAGTTTTGGTTGCTGCTGATAGCCTGGATAAAGGGGTCCTGGAGTTTGACTGGCACCAGGTTGCCAGGAAAAGTTTGGCTGCTGGCCCGGGTTCTGGTAGAAACCATGGCCCTGACCAGCGTAAGGGTTTTGCACATGAGGAGACATCATTGGCTGATTCCCCATAAAGGACATAGGATGTTGGGCATTCATCGTGTTTGACAGACTTTGGGAAGGATTAATCCATGCCGGTCCTGTTGGGAGAGGCATAGAAGTCGGTCCAGGGTTCCATTGACTGTGGAAAGAATTACCCCAGAACGACATTCCAGAGGAAGGACCGGATCCTTGTCCTGAGTTCCAAGGTCCTGGTATATGTGCCCCCAGCACAGGAATAGTACCCTGTGCCAGAGTAGACTGTCCAAAAATGGGTGTGCCCCCAGATAGGAAAGCAGTGGATGCAAAAGTGCTATTACCAAACGTCCCGTTCCAAACAAATGGTGACGAACCTACCGACTGAGTTTGCGCAGGTGTTCCTTGACTCCCGGCTCCAAATGAACTTGTTTGTGCAGGCTACCCAGTGGACTGCTGATGCGGACCACCAAGCGAAGGGGACGAAGGAGAGATATGACCTCCAACGTAAGGAAAAGCGTTGAAAGGGACATGAATGCCCCCAAGTTGACCTTGCAGAGGAGCGTTAGAGCTCCCTGCCCCCAGACCCAAAGTCTGCAAAGTGGAGTAAGTGAGTACAGGACTTGTGCCTGAACTAGGCATACTGTATGAGAATGGTGGGCCTGTCGCACTAGGTGTGAACGGAGGTGTGGCCGCCACGATAGATGGGGTTGGTCCATTATGCGACATAGTTGCGGCCGAGACCATGGGGGCCCGAACCGCCGACAAAGGCAAGTTAGGAGAAGCTTCTCCGGTGGTAACAACGGTGATGGGAATGGATGAAGTAACAACATTTGTTGCCATAACTGTGTGAGGCATTGACAGGCTTTCGTAAAATTGAATTGGCACAATCACTTGCAGCCAAGTATCAGTGTTTGAGGTTTCAACCAATCCAAGATTGGTGGTCGATTCCTCCGGGAGTTGTTCGGGCTCAACAGTTGGGAACCCGGTTGCTTCGAAAGACCCTTGTTGGTCTAGCTTCCGCCTCAATGGTGGTGGGGGTGGCTCCAATATAATCGGCGGCAGGCCTAGAAGCCTTCGTGACCGGCGGAGCTCTGAATCCTCCACTGTGTGAGAGGATTCATGACACGCTAAGGTATTCTACACGAACAAACAATAACACACACTAAAAGAAGCCCCTATGAGACAAGACAAGCAAGCACTAACTATTTTGAAGAACAGTTACAACAACCAACACTAGAGAAACTTACCGGTGCAAGTGTAACTTGAATATGGAAGCACCCTCCAGGTATACTCTGCAAAGCGTGGCCCGATGTCTGTCCTAGGTACTGCAGTATAGCCCCGCAGTCACCTCTGTATGTCCCTAGAAAAGATTGGCAACTAGTTTTCCAGCACGTGAACAGTCACTAGGCGGGTACAGTCGGTAGTTGGGTAGACCACAATGAGCAGGGTATCAAGCCCGAAACCTGTCAAGGGTATCGAGAGAAAATGGTCCGGAAGACAATTGAGGACCTCAAACGGATTCGAGACCCACGAAGCTCCATGGCAAATGAAAACAATGGAATCCCTCAACAAATCCTCGATATGTGTTCTCCACTATGCTCGGTCTAGCTTTGGAGGGGTTATCTCCGCTACCTTTCCTTATGCGACCTCGTGTTTAGCCCCTGTGTTAGAGGGGGTCCTGGATAACTTTCCGTAACTGGACTTCTACACTCCCTATGACAGACTCAAATGTTTGGTTTGAGTGGCCTTGGAGAATTTACTCTCTAACCTATTCCAAGGTCCTAGTCCTGAGCTAGTGAATGAACCCTACAAACAAAAAGTCTGATAGTTTTTAATTAGCATTGCTTTTAATGAGCTTTTTTATGTCACAAGGTATGAAGGTGAAACTGATGATGTGTAAAGACTCAAAGAAAAAATGAACAAGAAATGCTTGGAAACAAAAACTTTTACAGAAAATGCAAAACCAACAACTTTTCAACAAGAAAGATTTCTTTTTCTTTTCGAATTTTCTAAGATTTCATGTAGAAAAACATAAAGGAATTTCACTCAATCTGTGAGCTACTTATGCACTAAATGTACTACAACAAACTTATGAACACAGACTTCTTCCTAGCTACTAATGCAACAACACAATCTTCAAACCAAGAAGAAAAATGAAACAAGAGATATATATATATTTTTTATTTAGTTGCAAAATGAAGAAACAAAGGGAAAATGCTGACAAGCACAAAACCAAGAAAACAAAATAAAGTTCTGGCTTAAAGCACAGATCGCAAAGAACCAGAGAAAAAACGCACAAAGGCAATCAAGAAAGCACCGATTCTAAAACTTGTCTAAAAACTATAAAACAATTTTCTTTTTCTTTTGTCTTTTCTATCAAAACATCAACTAAGTAAAACACAAGCTAAGGATATGAGGCCCTAACTTACTGACTGTGCACCCTAGACTCCAAACCCTGAAAGGAACACTTCTCACCACAGGAGGGGATGACTGCCCCACCCAGGCTGAAAGGCAACCTGACAGACCCGCGACTGTCACTGAGACAGCACGCGTTCAAATGCGTGCTGAGCTATAACAGCGCGCGGGTACCCGTGAGCCGAACTGAAACAACCCGCGTGTAGGTATAAAGGATAAGATAAAACCAAACATAGGCATCCCAGACCTGAAAGAGACCTCTGGTATTGACAACCAGGGTCTCTCAAAGGCTTGAATGCTTCTTCTTTAACAGAAAAGAAAAAAAATTAAATGCAAAATCAAACACAATAAAGCAGACTGAAAACAAGACAGTGAACCAGCAAGACCCAGACAGGATCTAGAAATCCCCCTGAGAAGTTAAACTTCTGACAGGGAAGAGGGGACTGCCTCTCAAGCTTTCTGAGTCCTACACACTACTGAAACCAATGCAGCAAGCGTTCAAACGCGGGCTACAGAAGGTTAGGGCGCGGGTTACACGCGTGCAGGCCTTCTGCAGGCCGCGTGTACCTCTGTGTGTCCCGATAATAAATGTCAATCCACAGTCAAGGAAAAACTGGTATTATGAACCAGGTTCCCTGCTAGCTTTGACCTAACAGAAAACAAAACAAACAAAGAAACAAAGAATTTACTCCTTTAAACTACCCAAAAACCTCACTGAAATTTGGGAACCCTAAGAGTAAATTCCCCAGTTGAGTCGCCAATTCTGTTGTTGGGAAATAATACCCTACGGACTAACAAGCTAGGGCTGAACTTGTACATAGATCATGACCTCAAATAAAATGATTTTAACCTATCACCCCAATGCTCAAACCCCTTTTTCACACACAAGCATGGAAAAGACCTACTAACCTTTTATATCGATGTTTGATGTAGATCCTCCGTTGCGCTTTATCTTCTTTCTTTCGCTGCTCTTTCCAAAGTCAATCCTACAATCAAGACAAAACACTACGCATGCATGCTATTTTTATATCTAAGGGTTAGAGATTACGCATAAATCGAATAAAATATATATCACTTGTGTATTGGGACGGGAAAAGTATTCTTTTATTAATCTCAAGATGAATCAACTTACAATAAATATAGAGACCGGCCACTGTTCCTCGATCCTGATCCTGGGCTCCTCCTCTTCTTTGTCCTCCAACTGCTTTGCTTGAATTCTCCTTAAGCTTGAGGAAAGGCTAAAGGGTTGGGACAAATGGATTTGAAAATTGGGTAGAGTTTCTTTGCTATATTTTTCCTCCTCCAAATAGTACCCCTACCCCTTCTTTTATAGGCTAGAAGGAGCTAGGGTTTTGGACGAACTCTCGGCCATGCATGGCTGGGAGTTCCAGTTAACTGACCCAAATCTTTTCGTCCCGTCGGAAACTTTCTTGTTTTTGTGCTTTGTTAGGTAAACGCGGGCTGTAGTGGGCCAACCATCATTCCAACGCATGCAGTATAAGGCCTGCTAGCGTTCCAATGTGCCCAGTAATGGGTTAGGGCGTGGGTTACTTAATTTAAGAGGTTTTTCAAGGTTTTATTCAGCATGGATTTGGCAATGAAGGGCAATGAGTTGGCCTGATGCCAGGTAAGCATGGATGGTGCAATTTAGGGTTATAAGAAGAGTGGATTTCAAGCATTGGAGCTTAGCGCTTGGCTTTAACTGGTGGAATGGAATGAAAGGGCTCGATGATTGGCTCAATGAATTGTGTGTAAGGTCTCGTGAGCCTGATGCTTGGATAATCGAAGTTTATACTTTAGGATACACTCTGTTACCATTAATCTATTTAAGTATAAGAATTTATTTGTAAAGACTCATGAGGGCGCATTGGTGTTAGTGCTCTTCTTAAGGCACTTAGCTTGGTGGGTGGTCTTGGGTTCAAAACCCATGGACACTCTAACTTTTTAATTAACTTTTAATGTATTTTAACTTTACACTAAATACACAATTAATTTAATTAAAATTTTAATTTTTTTAAAGATAATCAACTTTAAATTAATTTAATTAAATTAAACTAAATTAACTTTAAATTAATTTGAACTAAATTAACCTAAATTGTCTTTACACTAAAAAAAAAAAAAAAATTTAAACGAACACACACACAATTTATAAAAAGAAATTTAAAATTTAAGAAAATCGAAATAATTTAGAAACAAGTGCGGGCACGCATGGCTTCCACGTGCCCGCCTTGCTTCCTCCAGCGTCCTCCTGACCTAAACCTAACCCTACATGTACTCTCTCTCGAGCTCTCTTCCCCTAAAACCTTACACAAACTTTGCCGCCTCTCCATTATGCTCTCTCCCTCTCGGCAGGCTTGATGCTCGGCTCTGAGCATTGGTGCTTGGGCGATGGCTTGTGTGTTTTGTCTTTGGTGTTGGCCGCTGGTCTTTGGCACTAGTGCTTGGTTCTCCTTTTTTTTGTTTTTATTATTCACACTATCATGCTCCTCTCCTTCTAACTTGGCGCTTGGTATTGGCTTGGGATTTTTTTTTTTATATAGCTCAAGTTCCTATTGCACAGGCTCTTCTAGAACTCTTTTTCCCCACCATCAAGGTTTACAAGAGCTACCCTTATGGTTCAATTCTCTGTTTTTTTTTTTTTTTACTTTTTATTTTGCCGTTGTACGAAACCCTAATATAAGAAAATATGTGAGGTTTAATACAATGCAAGCAATTGTGCTATATATTCTCCTCATTTTTCCTGAAATAGTGGAACGATCGTTTGTGCTTGGTGAAGGGTTTGGCTTGTTTTTTGTGGCTATGGGATCAATGCTAACTTACGTTAGGCATTGGTCCAAGGGTGTTGGTTTTGCAAAGGATGTCTGTTGTGGCTCCTCTCCCTGTCGTGGCATGCAACTTAGCTCGTAAACTTTCTTCCCCCTTTTTTTTTGTGTGTCATGATGTGGCATGGTTTTGATCACTGTGTCTTTAATCTTATCTATTGCGTAGTGCAGATCTAATGGGCCCTTGGGCTCTTATCTTGGCCCCTCTTGGTAAACACCAAATTCGCTGGCCACGCTTCTCATATTCCCCTTTCTTCAAACCCCTCAACGAATTAATGTTTCAGTGTTTTCTGGTGAATTATTCAACTTAATTTGTTATGTTTTAGGGTTAGGTATTTAGAGGGATGAAAAACTCGGGATTCAGCCTAATAAGTTGTAAAGTGTATCTCGCTTTCTTTTGGGTGCAATCATGTCCGTCTTGAAGTTTGCATAGTTTTCCTTTTTCATCTTTTATTTTCTCATGGTACTTTAGGGTTGGTATTTGTTTGGGCTGAACAGGTTACATCATTGCAATTTTATTTGAATCTTTTGTGATTGATCTAACCTGGTCGGCAGAGTGGTGCAATGATGCCCACCTTCAAATTTGCATAGTTAATTTTTCTATCTTTTATTTTCTCATGTTTAAGGTTGGCATTTCTCTGGGCATAACAACACTGCAATTTGATTTGATTTTTTTATTAAATTTGATCGAGTTTGATCTGTGAAGTGCACTCAACACTCGGATTCTCTTGGTTCAATCATACCCGCCTTCAAATTTTCATTGTTTACCTTTTTCATCTTTGATTTTCTCACGGTAGTTTAGGGTTGGTATTTCTTTTGGTGTAACAACACTGCGATTTGATATGAATTGTTTGTTAAATTTTCTCAGAGTTTGCGATGCTTGTCCATTGATATTTTTACAGTATATTCTGGCTTAAGACATTCTTTAGGTTATGAATTGTAGGAAATTATAGTGAAATAGAGAAAATGATGATGGTGGATGTTCTTCTCTGGGCGATGGATACACCGCCGCCTGGAAATATCGTATTTGTTGTTGGTAATGTGGATCTCAGTTACTTGTTTGAAAAGCTTCGCCCGAGATCATTCTAGTGCCTCAAGGCATGTTGAAGGTGGCTAACGATTATATGGGATGATTGTCTTTTCTTCAGTCATTAGAGAACGAAATTCAACAATTGCAGTTTACTAGCGCTCATGGATTTTGTACTGTAAATGATCACACTTTCTCTAATGCTTCCATCCCTAATTCTCTAACTTGTATTCATAATAGAGAGCTAGAAGAATAGAGACTGTTTAGGCACAGCCGAATGTGCACGGGCATTTGGTTTGTTTCAAGGTCGGGAGCTGGATGACTCGGTATCATTTGATGTCGGTTTTCTGCGCTGTGATGGTTCACTGGAACGGTTCGGCCATCAACCGCTTCCACCTTTGCAAGTTCATCTTTGGCGTATGCACTTGCAACCTTATCCCAACATTTTCCCAACGCTCTTGCATCTTCAAGTAGTGTTTCGCCAAATTCTTCCACATATATCGTACCAGCTTCCTTGTAGTCCCCCATTATAATGAAGCAATTGGCAGCCAAATCTGGTTTTCTTCTTTTTTTTTCTTTGTTTTATTATATATATATATATATATATATATATATATATATATATATTATTATTATTATTATTTTACTCGATGCACAGTGCACCCTTAGTGCCCCTTGTGGGCTCTTCCTCCATGTGACTTGATGCTCACTTCATCTCAATCATTGTAGGGCTTGGATAAGTGGAGATTTGGCCTGCGAGCCCAATAATTTACAAATATAAAATTCAACCCTGTAATGAGCCCGAAAGAAAAACTTTTTCTATTGATTATATTTACTTATATATATGACAATTTTTTTATTTTTTTTGTTTTGTTTTTTTGCTTCGTTTGCAGGTTGCGTGCAGCTGGAGCTTGTTTTTGGAGCTTGGCCCTCGGGCTTAGACTTATATATGCGCTTATATATATATATATATATATATATATATATATATATTCTATACATATTAATTTAGGGTTCCGGGGCTTCTTTTCTAAATTGCTTTAAGGAGTTTCAATGTAACTATTTAGGTATTGTTTAAATTTATGGGTTAATGCTGGAACAATTCAATTCCTAACTTTATTTCTGGTTTCTTTCTGATATTTTCCTGGTTTATTTCTGGGTCGATTCTAAGTAGGTGGTTAGGCCCTCGGCTCCAGCTTTTGAACCAGGGCTCTGATACCATGTGTAGAGACCATACTAAATTAAATCCAAAATTTAATACAATTAACATATATTTCCCTTCACATACGTAAATTATTCATTCACATCCTACAAGCATAAATATTCTGCAGAAATTCAAATCTATCTACAACATTGTTGGCAGCCATTTCACATTTTTATCCTATCTTTATAAGATGCCCACACAAGTGTTTTGGAACCCTTGATTTTCATCGCAATCTTTGAATAAAACAACACTATTATTTCACGCATTTTCACACCTGCCTTTGTTCTCGTTTTCACGACTGCAAGCGTGAAAAATTTGATTTCGAAGTCACGTCAATGGCATTAAAATCGTCACTGGATTACTATGGTCACTCTTGTCTATGTGTTCATTGCATTTCCAATTTAATTATAGTCGCACAGTTAGCAAGACACCAAAACCTTTACTCATTTGACATCTTTTTGTTGTTAATATGATTTCATTTTTATGAGACTGTGATGGTATTCGAATGATTATGATCGAGTCTTTGATTCAATGGTGGTTTGATGTTCTATTACTCTTGATCAAATTCAATAGGCTCATAACAACACATTCATATGGTGATTAGACCCTTAATTCAATAGTTTCATACAATGTATAAGTTTTATGGTCAAATCCTTATTCGAAACATTGTTTTGATTTTAAAACCATGCAAACACTATGCTTGAGCAAATATTTGGGTCGACTTACCATAGATTTCATTAATTGTTTGAATGGCATTGTTTTTAACTTATACCAATAGTGATTTGAATCACTATTTGCGCCGTCGATTGTACATTTGGATATGACTATTTTGCATGGGTTGATTTCGTTCCATCACCCTCGCACACTTGGGCATTAATGCCTCCCTTCTATCCCGGGTTACCTCTGTTGGTTTTCGGAGAAGCCTGTGAGCTATCGGTCCTGCGTATACTCTTTCCAAACCCTTGACCATTTACCCTGCCCATTGTGTATTCTGTTCTATGGCATCTGTGGTGCACATAGAGCCTAATGGCAGCCAAACACTCCTGCTATTCGACAATGCTCGTGAGGATTTGGAAAATAGTGGCTGGTTGGTGTTTATTCAAAGATTTGAGGGTTTCAACCTTTTGGTTGCTCAACAGTTCACCCTCACCTTCGACGGATGCAGGGCTAAGGTCAGAGATATACAACTCGAGCTAAATGAGGAATTCCTAAGCTTAGCTACAGGACTACCAGCTACAGGGAAAAGGTGGTTTAAAAATTCCAAAGTAGACGAGGTACCGTGGCTGCTCCTATTCACATCAAGAAATATTGTTAGCTACGATAGAGGTATGCCTGTCACTACCCTCAAACCCAGGTGGCACGATCTTTTGGCAATTATTAAGCAGTTTGTGACCTGCGAAGGTCGTTATGACTTGGTATTTCTGTATCATCTTCGGTTATTGATGAATTTTATAGACTACCCTCTGAATATGCCACATTATCTCTTACGTAGTCTGTACAAGATGTCCAAATAATTTAAGCATGAGAAGGCTGATAGCAGCCTTTTCCATCACTGCTTGATCAAAGTTATTATCGTTCATCATTTAAGCCTTAGTGGTGACTGTTGGCAAGCCTTCCTATCAAGGAATGGCTTTGCCACCCCCGAGTGTGTTCTAATGGATAAATCTGTGGTCACTGAAACACTGGTCGAGCCAACCGTGCCACCTCCTACCCTTTTACCCCCTGTCAAACCCTTGAATTGCCCCGACATGGACCTACCCGATACCATGGCCGACCCATGTGCTAAAGACAATACTAAGGCCGTCAAGAGGCCTGTGAGGAAGAAAGGAAAAGGTGATACTACTGTCAACAGTAGGGAAAGAAAAATGCCCGATGGATATCGAGATGTGCTCGAAAGAAGCCTAAACAGAGCACTGACCAAAAGCCTATCGTCTTGAGCGAGGATTCAGAATCGGAGATCGAACGTTTCCTAGCTGAGGAATACCCCTACTCTCATGGCCTCTGCTCTATGGAACCCTATGACTATGTTTCCAACTTACCTCCGTGCCTCAAGAACGACCCTAACTACCCGGGAATTACGCTTCACAATGAAATCCCTGGTAACTTGAAAGAACCCTCGCCTGTGACGCCAAAGCCTGATCAATCACCATGTACCCAATGCAATTCCTGGCTTGAATGTTATTACACGGATGTTCCCCTGTTGCAATCTAAGATTAAATCATTAGAGGAACGAGTTACAGTGCTGTCAAAGGAGAACGACATGCTACAAGCCAACGAGAAGAAACAAAAAACCACCGGTTCAATTGTCTTCAGAAATGTCGAGGCAACAACGACCTTTGTCAATTCAAAGTTATCATGAAATATTTTCCTTTTGGATTATGATTGCATTCGACCTGTACAAAAGATTTGTTTGCTAAAATCGTGTAGCTATGTTTTGATTGATACGATTTTGCATTAGTACAATGATTGTGTCGGCCCCGAGTTAGTTCGATTCATTTTTGTTTGGTTTGATTTCCAGACAATGCTGCGTGCCTTGAATTAGCATAATTATTTGTATGAGTTGGATTAGTATCAAAGACAGATTTGATACGGCTCTGTTAGTTTGGATTAAAAAAAAAGAAAAAACGATTCTGTTGAGTGTTGGATTGACATATTATGTCTATATTGAATTCTTACTAGAGATTTGCTTGATATTCGTTTAGGGTCTTTTTCGATTGAAATAGATTCAAACATGATTTCGTTTGCTCTCAATTAGCATAGAAGTTTGGTTTAAATGATTCTCTTTGTTTTCAATTAGCAATTAAAGATTTGTTTAATAGTTTGAATATATTTCTTTTAGTTTTGGATTGATTTAAAACGGTCCTGTTTTCAAATTAGATCAGCTACAAAATCGTGAGATTCTGTAGCTAGTCTTAAAATTTAGATTTTTGTTAATTTTACCAATGAAACATTATCTAAACTTGTCTATTCTTGTCCACCTGCAGGTACCTACGAATTTCAATGGCAAATTGGGCATGCTGTGGCAGTTTAGAAGATACTTGTTGTGATATAGTTTTGTTTTAAGTTGTTGGTCATAGGCAGAAATAGAGACTTGGGAGATTATTCCCATATTTTTTGTAAACTGTTTTTGATAATTCCCACAGGGATGTTTTACTCTGTGGCCTTTAAATACTTGTTATTTTTTGTAATGAACCCATCATCACTGTTGGGAGAAGAAATATTTTGGACTTATGAAGATACAAACTGGGATGAAAGTGGATGTCTTGTAACAACTTTAGCTTTCAATATATCAAACTTTTATTTTAAGTTTTCTTCATATCAATTTGCAATCAATTATCGACTACTTTAGCTATCATAATTCATTGCATGTTGATGTGATTTGGTTTATGTGTTGTCCATATCTGATGTCTCTTATTTTTTTTAGTACAACAATTACTCTATTTCAATTTAATGAATAAAGGTTTATCTTCTTCGTTAATTGAACTGTTCTGTACAAATCTTTGCACAGGGATTTATCTAATGGCAATGATTTATAAATTATAAGATTGCTGTCATTTTTTGTGTCTTGTTTGTCCTGTCATTTATATTTGAAGAGCACTGCTGCTTCCTGTTTACGAGAATCTTGTGGAGAATCTAGTGCGGGTTTCCTCCCACCGAACAGCTAAATCAACTATTGTATATAGGAAAAACTTGAAGCATTACTTCAGGTCAGTTTGTTGTTTGTTGTTTAATAGTTAATTTATTAGTGTTATTTAAGTAGTTTAGACACATATATATAGTTCAGATTTATAGTTAGGATTATTATTTAATTGTTCAGCTTAGATAGTTTTCATTTTATTTCTTTCTCATAAAATTATAAAAAAAAACAAAGAAAAAAAAACAAACAAAAAAAAACAATAGTTTTGCTGTCATAGGACAATTTACAAATGATTTTCGTAGGTTTTCATTTAAAATCTGTAATCTGTAAATACTGTACATTTGTGATTGAGATATAATTGTAACGATAACGCAACATTTAAATAAATAGGATTTTTGTTTTATGATATTAGTAAGTAAACTGTATATATGCTTTAGAATTGTATATAGTTTTGCTGTAGCTGCTTTTCCCACTTAGATTAGTTTTTCTTAGTTTAGTTTTTCTCTCGTTTTCCTAGGACTTAGATTGGCCAATGGAGCCGCTAAAACTGTTGGGGTGGATCATCCCAAATGGCTTGGGTTATTTAGACAAACCTGGACCAGATCCACTCCTCCAGTTGACGAGCGTTCATTTTCGCCCGTCAACAAGCATGAAAATAACTTAACAGAATAAAATTAAATTACCTCTTCCTGATGCTAATTTCTCCGTCGACTCGGTTGTCCAGCTTGCTACTTTGTTGCTGCTTGATGCACTGACCAACTCTGCCCAAATTGACTAACCTCCCAACCAGCTAGGAGCATCCTGTTCTGCTCCCTAGCTCTAGGAAACCGAAAGGAATCCTGACCCCCATGCCCAAAACCCCCAGCAACCCGGTGCCCCCTGCAGTGATTCTCAAAAAAACCCAAAATCAAACTCCCAACACCAGAAAAATAAGCCAGCCAGACATACAGTCTTCTCCCCCTCCAATAATTCCTCCTCCTCTAAGAAAAAAAAATCCCCCTCCTCCCGTCGGACTCTTCCCCATCATATCTTCCCCTTTCACCGACTCTCTTCCCCCTCATTAATTTCCTTATCCCTCCTTTATTACCTTATCCCTTTATTTATTATCTTATCCCCATATTTATTATCTTATCCCCTCCATTTAATGTTTCTTATCCCCTTATTCAATGTTTCTTTCCCCCCCGTATATGTAAGTCTTTAATAAATTAAATTATTAACCCCTTTAATTCTTTACTCACATAATTAATGAGTCAATTAATAATTAATTAATCATTGAGAGATATGAACAAGTAATTAATAATAATTAATTAGTTAATATTATTTAAGAAATAATTATTGTTTAGCTAACATTTTAGGACAGTCAAATTATCAAATTAATTATAATTAATAATCCTATACATCTATTTAAGCAGGGTCGTTACATCCTCCCAAGGTTGGCCTGCATTCAAAGACATACAAAAAGCTACAAGCATGCAATTCATATACAAATAAGGGTTAGACGTTAGAATATCAAAACATAAACCATTACAAACATTCAATACACCATGATTTGGGATAGGAAAAGTACTTCTTTTATTGATAAATCAATGATTATACCTTTTACAACCAAAGTCGGCTACTGCTCCATAAACCTGGTCCGGGATCCTCTTCACCAAGCTCCAAGTGCACCTATGTCTGGCTTCTCTTCTCAACCTTCAGATCTCTTCTTGGGAAGTGAATGGGTTTTTGATGGAGGAATAAGGGCTAATTGGGAAATGCAGGGAAAATTCTCACAAAAGGGTTGCAATTACTTGGGGCAAGGAGGGGATGTGAAACAGGAAGATTTTCACTATTCTTATGTCTAGATGTAAAATGAGACCCCAACACCTCCTTTATATGGGAAAATGATGGTTATTTGGTTGGGTGACGGGCTATAGGCGGTGAATTAGTTGGGAAACTACCTAATAGCTTGTAATCTCAATGAATTCCTTGCAACTTTTTATTTTTTGCAACTTTTGCAAGTATACACGGGTTGTAGTGGTGCAACATGCTTACGTATGTGGGTTGTAGTGATGCAACAAGCGTATCTATGTGGGAAGTAGTGGTGTAGGGTGCGTACATCTTAAAAAAATGGGTTTTTTAGAAGAGAAACTCAGTGATGGCTTAGCAAACAATGCAAGTAAGAGGGCCAAAGGCTAAGTATGCATGTGTAGAGAAATTTAGAGCTATGACAATCATTTCATTATTTGGTTTGATAAATTTCTAACGAAGTATCATGGGCTCAATTCTTACACCTGCAGTCCATCATATGCTCATTTAAAAAATTGTGCCCAATATCCTTTGGTCATGCATGTGGGTGAATCTAGATTGTTGATCCTTAAACTGAAAATAAAAATCCCCCATGCATAAGAGAATTCAATATTGAGTGGTTTAAATGGTTTTGACTCCTTTAGCTAATTTGAATAAGAACCTAGGAAATGCATAGGACTTAAGGTTTGTGATGTAATTTTGGCTAATTTTCATCATAAAAATTAGGAAAATAATAAAAATTAATTAAAATTAACCTACGTTGATTACAATTAATAAATAAAAATCATTAAAATTACCTCCAAATCTATGTGAAAATCAAAATTACTAAAAATAAATTAAAAATAATAAAATATTGCCCCAGCCAAGTGAAATTAGAAATTAATATAAATAATAATAATAAATGAATAAAAGTAATAAATACACCCCCCCCAAAAAATGAAACATAGTCCAAAGTCTTCTTCAAATATGAAAATCCCCATCCCAAGTCTTCTTCATACATGTGATTCCCCATATGATATTTCCCTAAGTCTTCAACCTTAATTCTCCATCATCAAAATGGTTGGCACACACCCATTCCGATGGACTCACCACTCCCATGAAATATTTCGATGACATTCCATCTCACACTCACTCCTTCTTCGTCACTGAAATGGTTGGTGCACATCCATTCCAATGGACTTGTTAGCACTCCGTAAATCTATTTGACAGGTAAACAGATGACGAAGGTAACTTTTTCAACCAAATTTGAGACCCGAAACTAGCCTTTCGGATCTAGAGAGGTCTCTCTCAGAAATGGCGCGGTCTCCGCGCAGGATATGACTTTATAAAAACCATGGCTAGTTTTAACACCTATGATAAAATGGGTTCTGGTTATATTGGCACAAAAAAGTAAGACTTGGGCCATGGGGTCGATCTAAGGAAGAGACAGGACAAATGACTCAGTGACTGGATTCGAGAGGATAAGGCTAGGCGAGTGATCTAAAAATGAAAAAGGCTTGTATCTTGAAATATTTTGCAAGTTTTTAATTAAGTGTGCTTAGGCAAAAGGATCAATTTGCAAACACATAATTTAGAGAAACTTTCACATTCAAGATGAAGATAATAACCAACAAATAACAGTGAACAGTAAACACATAGCACAACAAATGATAAAGGAGTTCACCCCTCTCTTAGGCTACATCTGCTGGTCCAGCTTCCAATGGATCTTTTATATTATTTGCTCAAAGTGATAAAATCAGTGATTTAAAATGCTCAAAATGCCAAATAGATGGCTCCAATGGCTCCAGAACGTCCAGAAACCCCTAGCTGGGCTTTTTCAGCACCTGGTTTGGGCAAAAATTGAAGAAATAGGCTTCCTGGAAGTTTCCCCTTCAAGCTTGTTGTCTCTGGTTTGCCAAAACGCACCTCTGTGTGTCTAACCTGGCCTTTGCACATTTTCTGTGCCTAAACCCAGCACCCCACACATACCCACAAAACATGTTATTTTGTAGAACGATTAGGGAACCTAGCCCCCTAACCCCGGAGGTGTTGGGTGCATGGGGCCATGTGGCCACGTTTCCTGTGCATCAAAAGGGGCTCGTTCCAAACATGCATGTAAGTGTGACAAGTGGCGGGTGAATTTGGTGGGAAACTGTTTGAACAAACATACCCGCGCTCCATTCCAAGAGGCGTGGTGACATGGTGCATATAGAAACTGGGGGTTGGGGCTAAGCCCTAGCCCGGACCTCCACCCAACATTTAAATAATTAAAATTTAAATATATGCGCGCCCAGATATATAACAAGCAACATACGGTGGCGTATTGGCAAGGCAGCCTTTGTAAAAGCATTACTCTATGGTGGAGGTTTTTGGTTCGAATCACATAGACTACATAAATTTTAAATACCACCATGGTGCCACGTGGCAGCCCATGCCTGTGCCACATGGCACCACCCAATTGGTTAAAAACATGCCACATGTTTCACCTCCATTCGCCCACGTGCCACCTTGCTATCCAATCAAAACTTGACATGTCAGCTTGCCAAATTAGTTGAAACATCACATGTACGGTAATTCCACGTCACCTGTACGATCATGCCAAGTCATCTGTACAGACTGTACAGTCAACATTTTTTTTTTTTGCCTGTTTGACAAATCGAATAGAATGGGATATCTCCCTCATACAGTGTCCGTTTGAACCCATTCAAATTGCGTTGGGTTTGTGACGACGAGGCCTACGTACCTGTTTGTTTTGAAGTGATTCTGAGCACTTTGGATTTTGAGCAAAATTTGATCCCCTAGATCACACCTCCCCATTGGAAATCTTTTGGACCTCCAAAAGACTACTTTCAGTCTATCTGAAGATGAGGGTACAATTCCCTCACCTTTCCAACCTCAATCCACTTGGCCTTGCTTGGATTTGTGTCTTTAAGACCAATTTGAAGATATTCCACATTTCCCCATTTTGAAGTTCTCATCCTCCTGTCAAGGATTGTGTCTTCATGTAGTTATGTAAGATATTCTAGTGAGAAATAATCTATAGAAGGAATCTGAACATGATCTCTTTGATAATCAATCAAAGGAGGCTCATACAATTTCAAATTCTCAACATTGACAACTGCATACATTTGCATATAAGGAGGCAAATCTAAATGGAAGGCATTGTTACCAATCTTTTCTAGAACCTTGAAAGGACCATATCTAGTTGGTTTCAGTTTTTTACCTTCTCCTTTAACCCTCTCCTTGCTAATGTAAAGCCAAACTTCATCTCCAACTTGGAAACTATGATCAACACGATGCTTGTCATGTCTTGTCTTGTACTTGGCTTGACTCTTTTCCAACTGTTCTTGTACCATTTGATGTATCAACTAAATTTGTTCAATGAACTTTTCTGCCCTATCAATGTCATACTGACCATCAATAGAAATATCTTTCCCAAAGATAAAATCTAAAGGAGATTTGGGCAAATAGCCAAAACATGCTTCAAATGGTGATGTTTGAGTTGAAGAGTGCTTAGCCCGGTTGTAAGCATGCTGATTGTAGTGTAAATGATCATCCCAAAGTTTAGGATGCTTTCTGTAATAACCATGAAGAAGATGCACCACTATTCTATCAACCACTTCTGTTTGACCATGAGTTTGCGGATGAAAAGCTGTGCTCTTTTTCAGTTTGGTGTCCATGAGTGCCCATAAACTTGACCAAAATTTCCCAATAAATCGAGAATCTCGATCAAAAATAATGGATTTAGGCAACCCAAAATGTACCCAAACATGTTGAAAGAACATTTGTGTCGTTTTCTCAGTTGTAACCTGCTTCTTACAAGGCATCAAAATACACATTTTGCTGAAACGTTCAACCACAACATAAAGATAATCATGATTTTTTTTAGACATAGGTATCCCTCCTACAAAGTCCATGGAAATGCTTTCCCAAGGACGAGAAGGAACCGGAAGTGGAGTATACAAACCCAACTTTCTATTGCTAGGTTTGCTTGTAGCACATAACGAACATCCTCTAACATATCTTGAAACACTTTCATTCATTTTAGGCCAATAGCAATACCTTTGCAAATTAGCCACCGTCTTGCCTACACCAAAGTGACTAGCAATAAGAGAAGAATGAGCTTCTCTTATAATGTTGATTCTTTCACCCTGTGGAATACATAGCTTTCCAAGATGATACAAAAGATTATCATGCACATGGTAATCCAATTCCTCAACATGGTTAGAATGACACAAAGTTGCATATACTTCTTTAAAATCAAGATCTAAAGCATATTGTTCAACATAGCTCTCATGCATGATAGGATTATGCTTAAGAATAACTAAAGCACTAATAATAGGCCTTGAAATCACATCAGCAACTTTGTTACAAATTCCCTTCTTATACCTTATGACCAAGTGGAATTGTTGTAGAAAACCCATCCATCTGAAGTGCCTTGCTTGTTGTAGCTTTGTTTGTGATTGTAAGTATTGCAATGGTTGATGATCTGTGTGAATGATAGTTTCTTTTCCCAACAAATAATGTTTCCATTTTTTCACACCTTGCACCAATGCATACAACTCCTTATCACAAGTAGGATAGTTAATCACAACACCATTACAAGTTTCAGAATGAAAACAAATGGGCTTACCATGTTGTAACAAGATTGCTCCCATTGCATAATTGCTTGCATCAGTTTGAATTTCAAAAGGTTGTCTCAAATTCGGAAGTGCAAGAACTGGGGCTGAACTGATTTTCTCCTTCAAAGTATCAAAAGCCTTTTGTTGCTTGCCTCCCCATTAGAAAACTTGCTTGATGCTTGTTACTACATGTAATGGAGCTGCAATCGAGGAAAAGTTAGCAATAAACTTTCTCCAATATTGGGCTGCTCCCAAAAAACTTCTTACCTCTGTCACATTGTTGGGCTTGGGCCACTCAAATATGAATTTGACCTTGGAGGTATCAATTTTCAGTTCTCCTCCACCAACAATATGCCCCAAGTAAACAAGTGAGGTTTTTCCAAACTCACATTTAGACATCTTCAAAAACAACTTTTCTTTTCTCAAGACATCTAAAACTTTCTTTACATGCATAACATGTTCTTCATGAGATTTGCTAAAAATCAAAATGTCATCCAAGTAGACAATAACACAATCATCAAGAAAAGGCCTTAAGACATCATTCATAACTCTCATGAAAGTAGTAGGAGCATTGCAAAGTCCAAAAGACATTACCATCCACTCAAACAAACCTTTCTTTGTTTTGAATGCTGTCTTCCATGTGTCTCCTTCGGCAATCCTAATCTGATGGTATCCGCTTCTCAAATCCAACTTAGTAAAATACTTAGCATCTTTCAATTGATCAAGCAAATCATCAATTCTAGGAAGAGGATAACGATCCTTTACCGTAATCTTGTTCAAGGCCCTGAAATCTACACACATGCGCCATGTACCATCTTTCTTTGGCACTAAAACAATTGGAGATCCACATGGCGATGTGCTTGGCATGATGACCCCTTTGTCAAGCAACTCCTGGATTTGTTTTTTAATTTCAACATTCTCCATGACTGACATCCTGTACATACCAATGTTTGGAAGAGGACAATCTTGTTGCAATTGTATTTCATGTTGGATACCCCTTATTGGAGGTAATCCCTTTGGTTCCTGAAACATCTCATCATATTGGTTAACAACCTCATATAAATCAGATTTCAACTTTGCATCACAACCTTGGAAAACTTCTTTTTCAACATTATCTTTGGGTTTAATCATCAAGAGGACAAAATTCTTACTAGCATTGATTAATCTCTTCATTTGTCCCACATTTACAAGTGACAAATTCAACTTCTTTGTATGTGCTCTAACAATGTACTCAACTCCATTTTTAAACAAATGATACTTGTTCTCATGATGATGGAAGATGGCTCTCCTATCATATAAGTATGGGCTTCCCAACACAATACCACAAATATCCAAAGGAATAACATCAAGCTCTACCTCATCTATAAAATTTGTAGTGATGGAAAATCTAAGTTTACACCTTCTCGTCGCCTGCAATTTAGCATTGTCACATATCCAACCTAGAGGGTATAGTTTAGGATGTGGAACAGTTTCCAATTTTAATTTCTTGACAGTGTCTTCAGATATGAGGTTTGCTTGAGATCCAGTATCAAAAAGAGTATCTATCTTGGTATGCTTTGAAACAACCCTTATGTGAAAAATCTCTATTCTTTCTTTTTCTTGTTGAGTTTCATTGAGGCTACTACTACTTGAAGAACTAG
>ML788890.1:90212-118499 GCA_009831015.1 Picea engelmannii
ATAACAACTTTCTGCATATATGCTAATGGATAAAATTGTTTTTTAATTGCAACAATGAAATCATTCCAAGAGGATAAAATTTTACCGTGTTTCTTCATGTCCTCTTGAGTTTTGGCTTCCCACCAAATGAGTGCTGCACTATCCAATCTTAAAGAAGCAAGCTGAATCTTAGTTTCATCTTCTTGAATTATTTGTATCCTACAATACACCTCAATCTGAAGAATCCAATTATCTAATTTCTCAACATTTACCTCTCCATTGTACATTGGCAATTCAAATTTAATATCAAGCTTTAACAAAGGAATTTGTGGAGGGATTTTACCATGTCCCTTTGGAGAATTTGGAGGTGGTTGTGAAATGGTAGAAGAAGTGGAAGATGGAGGTGAGGGAGGTGGAGTATCACCATTCCCTCCATTTCCTTTTGGAGTTTTGTCACAACTGTCTCCCTTGTCCTTTGAAGGGTTGGAGATTTCACCTTTCAACCTTGCATTCCTTTCTTCCATCAAGACTTTCATCATTTCTCTCATATCCATGAAAGCCTTTCTGAGATCTTCATCTTCTGAAGGAAAATTTTCATGACTCTCTTCATGAGCCATACTTGGTGAATGCCTCCTTGAAGCTTCAGGTGATAGTATAGTCTTTCTTATTGAAAGTTGAGAACTTGGCTCTACAAGTTGACCTTCCCCTCTTGTGAGCATCAGAAAAAAAAAACACTTGCAAATAATCAAGCCTTCAAAAGCTTTGCTCTGATACCAACTTGATCTAAAAATGAAAAAGGCTTGTATCTTGAAATATTTTGAAAGTTTTTAATTAAGTGTGCTTACGCAAAAGGATCAATTTGCAAACAAATAATTTAGAGAAACTTTCACATTCAAGATGTAGTTAATAACCAACAAATAACAGTGAACAGTAAACACATAACACAACAAATGATAAAGGAGTTCACCCCTCTCTTGGGCTACATCTCTTGGTGCAGCTTCCAATGGATCTTTTATATTATTTGCTCAAAGTGCTAAAATCAGTGCTTTACAATGCTCAAAATGCCAAATAGATGGCTCCAATGGCTCTAGAACGTCCAAAAACCTCTAGCTAGGCTTTTTCGACACCTGGTTTGGCCAAAAATTGAAGAAGATAGGCTTCCTGGAAGTTTCCCCTTCAAGCTTGTTGTCTCTAGTTCGCCAAAACACACCTCTATGTGTCTAACCTGGCCTCTACGTGTTTTTCCATGCCTAAACCCAACACCTTGCACATACTTGCAAAACGCGCAATTTTGTAGAACGGTTAGGGAACCTAGCCCCCTAACCCCGGAGGTGTTGGGCACATGGGGCCATGTGGCCACGTTTCCCACGCATCAAAAGGGGCTCATTCCAAACATGCATGTAAGTGTGACAAGTGGAGGGTGTATTTGGTGGGAAACCGCTTGAACAAACATACCCGTGCGCCATTCCAAGAGGCGTGGTCACATGGCGCATATAGAAACTGGGGGCTGGGGCTAATCCCCAGCCCAGACCTTTGCCCAACATTTAAATAATTAAAATTTAAATATATGCTCGCCCACATATATAACAAGCAACATACGGTGGCATATTGGCAAGGCGGCCTTTGTAAAAGCGTTATTCTATGGTGGAGGTTCATGGTTCGAATCACATAGACTGCATAAATTTTAAATACCACCATGGTGCCACGTGGCAGCCCATGCCTGGGCCACGTGGCACCACCCAATTGGTTAAAAACATGCAACATGTTTCACCTCCATTCGCCCACGTGCCACCTTGCTATCCAATCAAAACTTGCCACGTCATCTTGCCAAATTAGTTGACACATCACCTGTACGGTCATGCCACGTCACCTGTACGATCATGTCACATCAGCTGTACGGAATATACAGTCAGCAAATTTTTTTTGCCTGTTTGACAAATCGAACAGAACGCGATATCTCCCTCATACAGTGTATGTTTGAACCCGTTCAAATTGCGTTGGGTTCGTGACGACGAGGCCTACATCCCTATTCGTTTTGAAGTGATTCTGAGCACTTTGAATTTTGAGCAAAATTTGATCCCCTGGATCAGCGAGCAACAACCTTCAGTGTAAAACCGTAATGTGGGGTGGGAGAAATTACAGGAAGTAACTCAGGAGATCCACTGTGGATGAATTCAGAGTTAGATTGAGAAGAAAATGTTTTGTCTAAGTGGCGCGAATAAGGGGTGTTGTACAATAAATCTGTAGGTTCAATAATTCGTTTCGAAATAGATAGAAAAATATATGAAATAAATATAATAGGAAAGCACATACGCAAAGAGAGAAGCACAATACATACAACTATTACAACTAGAATATTTTCATCAAATCACAGGACCTTTGCATTAAATTCCAGTAAAAAATCAGATTACATACAATAGCTATCGTCTACCAAATTTGCCAACCAACTTGGCTTACATAAAAAATAAGAAATATATAAACGAGGGTGTCTCTTGGGCTACCCTACTTCCTAACTGCTAACCCTTAGAACTAGGACAACTGAACAACATGTGTTGGAGACTCTTCACATAGTGTTTCAAAAAATAGACAATAATCACACCCTTTTACTTATGACTGTTTGCAATTAAGCCATGAGATCTAATCGTCGATTAGGCTCTGGTATGGAGAAAAGATGTGTCACTATGTTCCTTTGAGCAGGTGTCCTGGCGAACAGGTTTCTATTAGGAGCTTACCGTCTGCAAATAACGACTTCGATTTTAGTGATGTGATCATTCGCCGAGAGCTTCACATAGTAAACTATTATTAGATAGTTGGGGCCTTTATCAAAATGGTAGCGTCCTTCAGGGAAAATGTATCTTTCAAAACTGCCAATATTTGTCTCATCTTTAGCGGGTGCAGAGGCATGCACCTACTAAACTTTTTTTTTTATGCGCACAATTGAGAGCTACGTGGGATTCTTTCTCAGTCGTTTCACATTCTCTGGGATGTTTCAAGTGCCTTTCTTTCATCAGTCTTTGTTCTTCTTGTAGTTGTACAATGGTGTATTACCCCTCTCTGAGCTTTCTTTTCTACCATGCCACGTTCCCTTCATGACCCTGCGTTGCAGATGCTTTCATGGCTTTTGTCGCTAGTTGTCACCGTAATTCCATGTTTTTTTGATAGAGTTTGGCGATGGCCAGTTTCTCTTGTTGCAGTTGTTGAAATGGCACTTGCTGATTCGCTTCTGCGATATTCAATTTCCTTGTTCTTCTCCTGTCTTTGCAGCTTGATCCCCCAGTAGGTTCTAGCCGAATGGCGCGCCAGAGTCACTCTTCAACTACCAATCTGACGCAAGGTTCTTCTGAAATTTCAGCTTCCACGTTATCTTGTTTTTTTCTCGGCCTGCCCCTCCTCCGAGGCATTTGTTGCCAGAGAGAGAGGGCTCTTGTTGTCTTCCCTTCTTGTGCGAATCCCTCCATTTCAGATATTTCGTGAATTGATCTGGTCTCCTTTGCTGGTAAAGGGATGGTTCCTTTTACGTTTTGGGGAATGCCTACTGTAGGTGAGAATGCATCCCAGTCCCTTTGAGGCTTGGACCTTACAGTTTTGTTGCTCCGAGTGCCTTTCCTTGCACTTTGAGAGGTCGCCATGGCGTGACCAAGGTGAATTCTGTGCGCAGTGTATCCAACAGATGCACAGGATGGGAAAAGGTTTTGATCACGCTGAACTGGTAAGGGAACATGCAAATGGAGTTTCAAACCTAGTTCTACGACTAGGGAGAATGCTGAGCATCTGGGATTTATAACAAATTAGACAAGAAAATAAATCATGCTGGAGGACAGTGAATTCATGGTGACGAGATGTTCCAGATCAAGTTGCAAGTTTTCCATGGAAAATCACCGCTTGCATGGTACAGGTGACAAGGCTGGCTGGTCATGCATGATACAAACACCGTGATTTTTCATTCCCTCGGCCTCCATGATGAACTAATAATAATTGTTGTACTTTCTGACGTGACCTCTATTAACCACTTGACTCGACCTAGGGCATGTAGGGACTGGCTTCTTAACAAGACTCAACTTTCTTGGAAAAGACATACCCGTACCCCTTATACAAGTTTTAGATCTGACATCCCTTCCCGTTTCCAAGGGCCAACCGGACACTTGTTGACCTCAAACTTACGATGTTACGTACCTGAATTCACATGTTCAGGCGCATGGGCTACAACGTGACTTTAAAACCGACTCTAATTTGGAAAGAAAAATGACGGTGCTAACAGTTGTCTCCAACGGGGATTCCATCCTCCCTGTGAGGTAGAAAATAACAGTAGACCAGGTGAATAACCATTGGGATTTATTTGACCTCTGGGTATTTGGAAAAAAAACTAAACCTATTGAAGTGACTTCTAAGACTTCATCATAAACTTAGGGACTTCTCTTCAGGATTCAATTTTTTGCTAACCTACAGACTCGACGCAAAATAAAACAATTATTTACAATGATGAATGACTTAAACAGATTTAATTCCATTAGGTAATGTTTTAGGAACCTGTCGTTTACAGGGCCCCAATCAAAACTTTCTCCGCCTAATCCTTCTAGGAAATAATAATTTTTCCCACTGTGATTGCAGATCCCGAATGAACCCATCCAAAGGTGGTCGAACTTTGTATGCTTCCCTTTACCTTCATTTCTTACATCCTATCTCAAAAATATGTCACCCAACTGGAAGTCTTCTGGATTAGAACGCTTATCGAAGGCTTTCTTTATCTTTTCATGATGGAGTTACGACCGATCATACACCTCCTCTCTTTCTTGCTGCGTATGAATTAGATGATTAATCCTCCTTTGCGTAGCATTTGGCTCGGCCTCCTGTTATCGCAGTAGATTCCTGACCGGGGTCCCAGTGAAGTAGGGAAAATCGCGTTTGTGCCGTAAACGATTTGAAAAGGCAATGTTGATATATATTTCTTGGTGGTGACCCGGTCTGCCCACAACGCGTAGATAATATTTTTATGCCAAGATCTCTTATTCTCTTGTAGGAGTCTTTTAATAATCCTGGCTAGGCTTTTATTTGAGGACTCTGCTAACCCATTTCTATCTCTAGTCTTTTATGGCGGCTAACCCATTTCTCTCTCTAGGATTTTATGGTGGGGTTATCTCTCCTATGAAATCTAGACCCCAATGCATAAAAGGTGCCTCGACTAAGATCAACTTCAGCGACAAGGGCTGCATTTTTCTTCTCCCGTTGAAAATCTAACATTTGTGGCAGCCGGAGACCTCCTTATATACATCAACAAAAATAGTAGGCCAGTAATAGCCTGCCCTCATGATTTTGTGTGTGGTGGTATTCAAATAATGGTGTCCCCTGTAGTCTCCTTTGTGAAATTCTTATATGGCCCACTTTGCGTCATCTTCCAATAAAAACCTCAACAATATTCCCCCGGGATCTTTCCAGTAGAGTGAGTTGTCTAGCATGCAGAACTTAACCGCTTTGATCTTGAGAAATATGGCTTTAGTCTTACTCACGCTCGGAGGGGCCTGGAGATTCTCCATCATGTAGATGATGTCCATGTACCATGGTGATTCGATGAACTGTTGAGGTGCCTACACAGGTTTTTCTTCTTGGGGACATTTCAACAGATCAACGATGAAATTCATTCCTACAGTGTTGCAATCTGACTGCGCCATCAACTTTGCGAGACCCTGACCTTTGATCAGATTTGTAGGCTTGATTTCAAGGTTGTATTATAACATGGCCGCTATCCACTTGCCTCTCCTTCCTTCCAGGTCAGGTTGGGTCCGAATGTCCTTTACTGAACTGCTAGGTACACAAGTGATAACATGGGAATGCAGTATATATGTTGTGAATTATTTCAAAGCTTTTACTAAGGAATACGCCTACTTTTCCATGATGTCATATCTTAGTGGAGCGTCGCACAGTGTCCATATGAAATAGGCTATGGGATTTTTGAAATCCTGTTCGTCTTTGTGTAGTAGCACGCTGGCAATAGTGTGTTCTAAGGCGAATGAAAACAAGAGGAAATATTTCATAAAATCCAGGCTAGCTATTACAAGAGCCTTTGTCAGTGTCACATTTGTATCCTCAAAAGACTTCTTGGCCTCCGTATTCCACTTAATTACGTTTCCCTTCCTGAGCATGTAAGTTATATGTTTTATGATTTCCGCAAGGTTTGGGATGAATCTCCTCAAAAAATTTATCTTTCCCAGGAAAGATTGTACCTCCTTTTTACTACGTGGGGTGTCGATCTTCAGGATCTCTTCCACCCTGCTAGGGTCTATATTTATGCCCTCTTTTGAAATGATGTTCCCTAAAATCTTTCCTTCTTCTACAACGAAATGGGACTTCTTTGGATTCAGTGATATGCCAAATATTCACCACTTCTGGAAAAATCTCTTCAGGTATTCGAGATGTTGTTTTTTGGAGGTAGAGTACACAGTGATGTCATCCAGATAAATCACAATGAATTTTTCCCTTTCGTCGGCAAACATGATGTCCATGGCTCTTTGGAAAGTGGCTGCATCGTTCCTCAGGCCTAAAGGCATCTTGGCGTACATGAACATTCTCCATGGGGTTGTAAAAGCCATCTTCTCTTTGTCATCCAAGTGGACCATGATTTGATTATATCCCAATAATCCGTCTAGCATAGACATCTTCTGACCCCACCACCTTTTGCAGGATGTAGTTCATTTTAGGAAGGGGATAGTGGTCCTTGAGAGACACTTTATTTAAATTTCAGAAGTCCACAGACAATCTTATCTCGTTGTTTTCTTCCTTATAGGTACCAGATTAGCTACCTATTTCAAGAATCTCAAAGAAACAATGATTTTAGTGTCGATTTTTTTTTTTACCTCTTTCTCGATCAACGGTAGTAACAAGGGTTTTATCTGTCTCACCTTCTATTTAAAAGGCTTCTGATCCTCCTTGAAAGGGATAACATGTTGGATCACTTTCATGTCATAAACTTTCAGGTCATCATAGCTCCATGGGAAAATGTTTGGGAAATCTTTCATGAGCTTTATATAGTCCTGCTTGACCTTTATATAGTTCCACACCCTTATTTCCACATGGTCTTTGGGGTCAACGCATTCTGTTGTCTCCCGCGCGGTCTCCTCATCAGCTGTTACAATGGTCGTCGACTCTTCTTCTTCAAAATTTAGGTCATTGTAGAATGTAAAATACCCCACCTCGGTATCGACAGTGTATATGGGATGATTGTGTGGATGCGTCTTGCTACTTACCATGTACTTCAAAAGCACTTCTTTGTACATCCTTCTATCGTGGACAAAAATAGGGATAATGGCGTATGACATATCCATCTATAATGTGCCTTTCAACTTCGCATCCCATGACCTCAAGAGAAGCATGCTGAATTTTGGAGTTATGTCTGCGACGACCATGTCCATGACCATGTTCTTAGTAGGGATTTGAGCTAGCGATACAACTAGGTCTTTGATAAGGCACAAACACTTGACTTTCCTTGAATCAAAAGAGAAAAGGTATTTGTATGGCCTGGTGACATCCAAACCTAGTTTGTCCATGACCACCTTCGGCATAAGGTTATGTGACGTGCCAGAATCTAGCATGGCATTATGCACGTTCATGTCGTGGATTTTCAGACGGACGTAGAAAGGAGGGACATCTTCGGTATCACTTGTTTCTTTGATGCGTAGACCAAAAAGGATGGCGGGGTGATCAGCTTGAAGGTTCAGAATATCGGGGGTTCCCCCCGCTTTCATCATTTTAATGATTTGTTCCTGATACTCACCCTTTCTAATAAGTTCATTGAAAGGGACATAGATTTTTATTTTGGCCATCTCATGTTCAAAATTGAAAGGGGAGAAAGTTTTCTCTACCTCTTTTTCGCTAGCCTCCCGAGTTGTCTCCGAGGATTTCTTAGGGACCTCCTCCTTCGACTTGGCTTTCTTTGTCACGTCCTTGGTCATGCCATATGAACTTGTTCAGCTTGTGGAAGGAGTGTCTACCGAAGGCTTCCTTATGGGGTTTGTCTATTGCGACTCGATGGGCACGTCTTTTCTCTGAAGGTTATACTTTTTCTGGAACTGCATCATGGCGTTTTGATATCCCTTTTTGAACTCCTTTGTCTCCTAGGATGACACATCATCTTTTTTGAGCATCATATCATCGTCGGCCTCTGGCACGAGGCCTTCATTCCTACTCATATATTGATCATGCTCACTCTTCGTCATGAACACGCACGGGTTTTGTTCATCGCAACAATGTATTTGTTCGTTGAACGTCTGGTCAAAATCCTTGTCTGCGTAGTTGTTCTGGAAAGGAGGTCTCTTTTTCTGTTCACCTAGCTCCCTTTTCTCTTTTTTTTCCATCTGTCTTATCTAAGGTATTTGACCCCTCTGGAGGTTTTGATTTCTGGAGGTGGGTCATTTTGTTCTCGGGCCACAGGTCTGTTTTCCATAGACATTCTCTCCATCGACTTCTCCATGGTCTCCATTATTATGTCGAATTTATCGTCTGAGGACCGTGACGTCGACGGCTACACATATCCCTAGGGTCTCTTGTCGCCTCGGTTGAACCTTGGTTTTATTTTTCCTGACACAATCATGTTTACTTCAACTTCGATAACATTACTCATTATATCATCTAGATTTGCTGACCGTCTTTCTGTCAACAACAGGGAGAAAGCATTTTCGAAAGAGTCTGTGTACCACAACTGCGCAACACCAGGGGGTGGCTTGACTTCTGCAGGAATCGAGTTGTACACTTTCAAAAAAAGGGTCGAGAATTCCTGCACCATCTCTTCTAGTGATTTCTTCATGTTATTATATTGTGTCAGCAGCTGCAAAGGGTTTTTCTTATCTCCCCATTTGTCTAGGAATGATGTCTCGAATGCGAAAAAGTCCCGAATGCTTGTGGGTGGGAGGGATTTGAACCACTTTCTTACATCTCCTGAGAGGCTTTACACAAACAACCACATTTTTTCATCTGCATAGGCCACCTCTTCTAGGTCGACGAAATCATTAAACCAATCCAGGTGCTTCTGAGCAGAAACATTTCCCTCAGCGTCGTAGAGCCTGATCCTCTAGCTATAATTCTGAGGCAAGTCATGCAATTGAGTCGACAAGATGAGGGGGGGGAAATAGGTGGCCATAGCCCAAGGAGGATTCAAATTTCGGGGGATATTAATCGATACTAGGGCTAAAAATTTCTTTGGCTCAAAAAGAGTCTCGTCCAAATCGGTCTCTGACTTCGACTGGAATAGAGTTTTCTCAAAGAATGTGTCGAACTCAAGGTCATCAATGCTCTGTAAACCGTCCTTGGGCAACTACAAGATTCTGTCTAGGTAGTAGAATAGGTCCGGTGCTTGCTCTCTAACCTTGCAAAAAATCTTCTCAGGGTCGTATACTGGTTCCAAGTGATTTGGGTCAGGATTCTCTTTGGTGTAAGCTGTCTTGGGAGCCAGGTTTCCTGAACTGTGCTACTTGAGGCTACTGGTTTGTTTGGACTATAGTCGTCAGGGTAATTTTTTTAACCGGTATGGATTTTTGTCCCTCTGTTACCCTCAGGGGTCAAACTACAACGTTGTCATTCTCCCAGGGAAAATATATTCAATTTCGTTCCCCGACAATGACGCCAGAATGTTAGCACTCCGCAAATCTGTTTGGCTGGTAAATAGATGATGAAGGTAACTTTTTCAACCAACTTTGAGGCCCGAAACTAGCCTTTCGGACCTGGAGGGGGCTCTCTCAGAAATGGCGCGGTCTCCGCACAGGATATGATTTTAAAAAACAATGGCTAGATTTAACACCTGTGATAAAATGGGTTGTGGTTATATTGGCGCAGAAAAGTAAGACTTGGGATATGGGGTCGATCTGAGCAAGAGACGAGATAAATGACTCAATGACTGGATTCAAGAGGATAAGGTTAGGCAAGCAACAACCTTAAATGTAACACCATAATATGGGGTAGGAGAAATTACAGGAAGTAACTTAAGAGCGTCGTTGTGGACGAATTCAGAGTTAGCTTGAGAAGAAAACGTTTTGTCTAAGTGGCGCGAACAAGGGATGCTATATAGTGAATTCGTAGGTTTGATAATTCGTTCCGAAATAGACAGAAAAATATATTAAATAAAGATAAAAGAAAAGCACATACGCAAAGAGAGAAGCAGAATACATCCAAATATTACAATTAGAATGTTTTCATCAAATCACATGCCCTTTGCATTAAATTCCTTTCAAAACTCAGATTACATACAATAGCTATTGTCTACCAAATTTGTTGTTGGCACAGGGGCAGACCCAGGGTTCAATGCTACAACAATGCACCAACAAAACCCTAACTACCGACCCTTTAGACAACACCTACGAAGTAGATGAAGTCTCACCTGAGGTAGAGGCAGGGGTGGTTGCAAAACTCAGGTGTATGTAACCTTAGCTGGGACACAGATATTTGATTGTACTACTTAACAAAGTACTTAGCACCGTCAGTTCCTCAGTATATAGTCAATAACCACTTCACTTATAAGACAAAACTTTGCAGCATTAAAATTGATCTAATGTATTTAAGCACTTATCATGAGTAAATAGGTCGGATCTGGTAGATCAAGCACTGAGCATATTCATGTATATTAGATCTATCGTTCTACCTATCAGTAGCACTAAGCATAAGCAGATCTATCTAAGCATATCAGAGCACTTAGCATATAATGTATGAACACATCAAGACAAAGCACAAATCTCATAACATAGTGTTTACGTGGTTTAGCCCCATCCTGGGGCTACGTCCACTAGCTCTTCTTATTTATTGTCTTCGATCAATCTATTACAAGCACAGAGCCTCAAAACCCTTACTCTGCATGGGACAAAATATCTATGCAGCTCACTAGATCCTTCTTCCTTGCGTGACATCACTAAGCCTCCTATTGTATCATACAAGGACTTGCACTCAGCTCTGCAAGTTTTACATAGAATGCACAAAGCCTTGATCACACAGATCCAACTCTTGGCACTTAGCCTACATCACATAGATATGTCATTTGCCCCCTCCTCTATATGGCCTAGACATCTATATATACATACAAAATAGGCCTAAACATGGGTAAACCCATGGGATGACATCCCATTCCTGTTACATATTCCCAAAAACAAAAAAAGGGGCCCAAAAGGGGGTTGAGATCCTGTGATCTCCGCTTCATCTTGCACTCCTCCTTTGACAGGTTGTCAAAGTTCCAAAATAAGTCAACATGACTATTAAATTCCCAAAACTTGGTCAAGGGCCAGCATTTTCCAACCAACCTGGCTTACATCGAAAAGAAGAAATATATAAATGAGGGTGTTGCTTGGGCTACCCTGCTTCCTAACCGCTAACCCTTAGAACTAGGAAAACTAAACAACATGTGCTCAAGACTCTTCGCATAATGTTTCCAAAGTTAGACAATAATCACACCCTTTTACTTATGAATTTTTGAAATTACGCCACAGTATCTGATCATTGGTCACGCTCTGGTATGGAGAAAAGATGTGTCACTATGTTCCTTTGAGCAGGTGTCCCAATGAATAGGTGTCTGTCAGGAGCTTGTTGTCTGCAAATAACGGCTTGGATTTCAGTGATGTGATCATTTGCTGAGAGCTTCGCATAGTAAAAAATTGTTAGATCATTGTGGCCATTATCAAAATGGTAGCATCCTTCAGGGAAAATGTATCTTTCAAAACTGCCAAGATTTGTCTCATCTTTAGTGGGTTCATAGGCGTGCACCTACTAAACTTGTTTTTCCTGCATGATGGCGAGAGCTACACAGGCTTCTTTCTTGGTCGTTTTGCATTCTCTAGGATGTTTCACGTGCCTTTCTTCTGCCAGTCTCTGTGCTTCTCACAGTTGTACAATGGTGTCTTTCGTCTCTTTGAGCCACCTTTTCAACCATGCCATGTTCCCTTCGTGACCCTATGTTGCGGATGCTTTCGTGGTTTTTTTCTCTAGTTGTCGCCATAATTCCATGTTTTCTTGATAGAGTTCGGTGATGTCTAGATTCTCTTGCTGCAGTTGATGAAATGGCACTTTCTCATTCACTTCTGTGATATTCGCTTTCCTTGTTCTACTCCTGTCTTTATGTCTTGATCCCCCAGCAGGTTCTAGCCGAATGGCGCGCCTGAGCCACTCTTCAGCTATCAATCTGACACAAGGTTCTTCTGAAATTTGAGCTTCCATGATCTCCTGGTTTTTTCTTGGCCTGCCCCTCCTTCGAGGCATTCATTGACGGGAAGAGAGGGCTCTTGTTGTCTTCCCTTCCTGCTCGAATCCCTCTGTTTCAGATTTTTCACAAAATGATCTGGTCTCCTTTGCAGGTAAAGGGATGGTTCCTTTTACATTTCTGGGAATGCCTACTGTAGGTGAGAATGCATCCTAGTCCCTTTGAGGCTCGGAACTTATAGTTCTACTGCTCTGCATGCCTTTCCTTGCACTCTGAGAGGTCACCATGGCACGACCAAGGTGAATTATGCATGCAGTGTATCCAACAAATGCACAGGATGGGAAAAGGTTTTGATCACATTGAACTGGTAAAGGAAAATGAAAATGCAGTTTCAGTCATGGTTCTACGACTGGGGAGAATGCCGAGCATTCGAGATTTATAAAAAATCAGACAGGAAAATAAATCATGCTAGAGGACAGTGAATCATGGCGATGAGATGTTCTAGATCAAGTTGTAGGTTTTCCATGGAAAATCCCCGCGTGCATGGTACATGTGACAAGGCTGGATGGTCATGCATGATACAAATGCCATGATTTTTCATTCCCTCGGCCTCCATGACGAACTGATAATAATTGTTTTACTTTCTGATGTGACCTCTATTAACCACTTCACTCGACTTGGGGCACGTAGAGACTGGTTTCTCGACAAGACTCAACTTTCTTGGAAAAGACATACTCGTACCCCTTATAAAAGTTTCAGATTTAATATCCCTTCCCGTTTCCAAGGGCCAACCAGGCACTTGTTGACCTCAAACTTACGATGTTACGTACATGACTTCACATGTTCGGGCGTATGGGTCGCAACGTGACTTTAAAACTGACTCTAATTTGGAAAGAAAAATGATGGCACTAATAGCTGGCTCCAACAGGGATGTTATCCTCCCTGTGAGGTAGCAAAGAATAGTAGACCAAGTACCTGACCATTGGCCTTTATTTGACCTCTAGGCATTTGGAAAACAAACTAAACCTATTGACGCGGCTTCTATGACTTCAGCATAAACTTAGGGCCTTCACTTCGGGCCTCAATTTTCTGGTGACCTACAGACTCGACACAAAATAAAAAAACTATTTACAATGATAAATGACTTAAACGGATTTTATTCCATCGGGTAATGTTTTAGGAAGTTGTTGTTTATGGGGCCCCAGTCAAAACTTTCTCCGTCTAATCCTTCTAGGAAATAATAATTTTTCCCACTGTGATTGCAGATCCCGAACGGACCCGTCCAAAGGTGGTCAAAATTTGCATGATTCCCTTTACCTTCATTTCTTACATCCCATCTCAAAACTATGTCGCCCAACCAGAAGTCTTCTGGCTTAAAACACTTATCAAAGGCTTTCTTTATCTTTTCATGATGGAGTTGTGACTAATCATACACCTGCTCTCTTTACTGCAGCGTATGAATTAGTTGATTAATCGTCCTCTGCGTAGCATTTGGCTTGGCCTCCTTTTCTTGCAGCAACTTCTTGACTGGGGGTCCCAGTGAAGTAGGGAAAATTGTGTCTGTGCCGTAAACGATATGAAAAGGCGACGTTGATATAGATTTCTTGGTGGTGACCCAGTCAACCCACAACGTGCAGATAAGATTTTTATGCCAGGTTCTCTTATTCTCTTGCAGGAGTCTTTCAATAATCCTGGTCAGGCTTTTATTTGAGGACTCTGCTAACCCGTTTCTCTGTGGATAATATGTCGTGGAATGCCCCAGGGTTATGTTATAATCCTGGAGAAATTTCTCCATCCTCTTAGAATTGAATGTGGCTGCATTGTCTGTAACGATCTTAACGAGACACCCAAACCTTGACTAGATGTTCGTCTCCAGGAATTGGATAATGACTGCGTCGATAACTTGTTTTGTGGGGATCGCCTCTATCCATTTTGTGAAATAGTCAGTGGCCGTGAGTATCCACTTGTGATGCGTAGAGGATGGCAGGTTTATATCTCCTATGAAATCTAGACCCCACTACATAAAAGGTGCCTTAACTGAGATCGGCTTCAGTGACAAGGGTTGCAGTTTTCTTCTTCCGTCGAAAATCTGACATTCGTGGTAGCTGGAGACCTCCTTATATATGTCAACAAAAATCGTAGTCCAGTAATAGCCTACCCTCAGGATTTTTTGCATTGTGGTCTTCCAATAATGGTGTCCCCCACAGTCACCTTTGTGAAATTATTGTATGGTCCAGTTTGCGTTTCCTCCAATAAAAAACTCAACAATATTCCCCCAGGATCTTTCCAGTAGAGTGAGTTGTCTAGGATGTAGATCTTATTCACTTTGAGCTTGAGAAATCTAGCCTTAGACTTACTCACACCCAAAGGGGCCTGGATATTCTCCAGCACGTAGATGATGTTTGTGTACCATGGTGAGTCAATGAACTGCTGAGGTGCCTAGGCAATTTTTTCTTCTTGGGGACATTCTGACAGATCAACGATGAAATTCATTCCTACAGCGTCGCAGTCCAAATGCGCCATAAACTTTTCTACACCCTGACCTTTGATTAGATTTGTAGGCTTGATTTCAAGGTCGTATTCTAACATGGCCTCTATCCACTTGCCTCTCCTTCCTTCCAGGCTAGTTTGGGTCAAAATTTCCTTTATTGAACTACTAGGTACACAAGCGATAACATGGGAGTGCAGTGTATATGTACTGAATTCTTTCAAATCTTTTACTAAGGCATACACCTACTTTTCCATGATGTCATAGCTTAGTGGAGCGTCGCACAGTGTTCGACTGAAATATGCTATGGGATTTTTGAAATCCTGTTCATCTTTCTGTAGCAACACGACGACAATAGTGTGTTCTGAGGCAAATGAAAACAAGAGGAAATGTTTCATAAAATCCGGTCTAGCTAGTACAGGAGCCTTTGTCAGTGCCACTTTTATATCCTCAAAATACTTCTTGGTCTCTGGGTTCCACTTAATCTCGTTTCCCTTCTTGAGCATGCAAGTTATATGTTTTGTGATTTCCGCCAGGTTTGGGATGAATCTCCTCAAAAAAATTACCTTTCCCAGGAAAGATTGTACCTCCTTTTTACTGCACGGGGTGTCGATATTCAGGATCCCTTCCACCTTGATATGGTCTATATTTATTCCCTCTTTGGAAATGATGTGCCCTAACAACTTTGCTTCCTCTACCATGAAATGGGACTTCTTTGGATTTAGTGATATGCCAAATTTTTGCCAATTCTGGAAAACTCTCTTCAGGTGTTCGAGATGTTGTTTTTCAGAGGTAGAGTACACAGTGATGTCTTCCAGATAAATCACGATGAATTTTCACCTATCATCGGAAGGCGCAATGTCCATGGCTCTCTAGAAAGTGGCTCCAACGTTCATCAGGACTAAAGGCATCTTGGCGTACATTAACGTTCCCCATGAGGTTGTGAAAGTGGTCTTCTCTCTGTCATCCGGGTGGACCATGATTTGATTATATCCTGAGAATCTGTCTACAATAGACATCTTCTGGGACCCCACCACCTTTTGTAGGATGTAGTCCATTTTACGAAGGGGATAGTGGTCCTTGAGAGACACTTTATTTAAATTTTGGAAGTCCACACATAGTCTTATCTCGCTGCTTTTCTTCCTTACAGGTATCATATTAGCTACCCATTTCGAGAATCTCAAAGAAACAATGATTTTAGTGCCGAAAATATTTTTTACCTCTTTCTTGACCAGTGGTAGTAACAAGGGGTTTATCTGTCTCAGCTTCTATTTAAAAGGATTTTGATCCTTCTTGAGAGGGATAACATGTTGGATCACTTTTGTTTCATACACTTTCAAGTCATCGTAGCTCCATGCGAAAATGTCTGGGAAATATTTCATTAGCTTTCTATAGTCCTACTTGACCTTTAGACTGATTGTCTTGGATAATTTTACTATGTTTGGATTTTCCTCAGTCTTGATGTTGTAGTATTCCACCTCTTCTTCACTTGTAATGATTTTGGGGTTCTTAGCCACATATTTCTCGTCAAACAGTTTTTCCAACGACACCAACCCCTTTGGAATAACATTATTTTTCAATTGTATTATGTCTCTTCCCGCAATCTGGTTTTGGAAAGGGTCTTCATCTCTGCGCGCATCTGCGCTCTCATCTTCATCACCACAACATTCCTCATCAATGTTTGTGTTGGTGAACTCGTCGATCATAAGGAGGAATCTTTCCACTTGTTTGTCATCATCGAACAACTTCCAGTGTTTGATATTATCAAGTACTGCTAGCTTGTGCCTAAACTCTATTTCATACATCTTGTTTGGGAAAATGGGAATCTTAAAAACTGAGGTCGAGGTGGCCAACACATCGGCGATTTGATTTTTCTCTCTGGGCATAACATAAAGTACGTATTCTGAGAATCCTTTGAGGAGATCCAAAGACAAATTTATGTATGACCTTAGCCTGGGGTGTTTGGTCTAATATACATCCTTCACTTGATTTATGATCAACTCAGAATCTCCGCACATTGCTATATTCTGCGCACCCAATTCTTTCAGAACTTGTAAACCCAAGATCAGTACTTCATATTTGGCCATGTTGTTAGTGCACTCAAACACGAGCTTATATGAGCACAACTTTCTGCTTGCTTTAGGGTGCTCACTAATACGTCGGCCCCAGCTCCTTCTCTGCTGACTGCGTCGTCAAAACTCATGTTCCACACCCTGCTTTCCACGCAGTCTTTTGGGTCGGTGTATTCTGTTGTTTCCCGCACGGTCTCCTCGTTAGCTGTTATGATGGTCATCGACTCTTCTTCTTCAAAATTTAGGTCATTGTAGAATATAGAAGACCCCACCTCGGTATCGATGACGTATATGGGATGATTATGTGGCTGTGTATTACTGCTTACCATGTACTTCAAAGAACTTCTCTGTACAACCTTCTATCATGGACAAAAATAGGGATAGTGGCGTATGATATATCCATCTACAATGTGCCTTTCAACTTCGTAGCCCATGACCTCGAGAGCAGCATGCCAAATTTTGGAGGTATGTCTTCGACGACCACGTCCATGACCATGTTCTTAGCAGGGATTTGAGCCAGCGATACAACTAGGTCTTTGATAAGGCCCAAACACTTGAATTTCCTTGAATAAAAAGAGAAAAGGTCTTTGTATGGCCTGGTGACATCCAAACCTGGTTCATCCATGACCACCTTCGGCATACGTTTGTGTGACGCACCAGAATCCAACATGGCGTTATGTAGGTTCATGTCGTGGATCTTCAGACCGATGTAGAAAGGAGGGACGTCTTCGGTATCGTTTGTTTCTTTGACACACAGACCAAAACGGATGGTCGGGTTATCATCTTGAAGGTTCATAGTATTGGGGGTTCCCCCTGCTTTTATCATTTTGATGATTTGTTCCTGATACTCGCCCTTTCTAATAAGTTCATTGAAAGGGACAAAGTTTTTTATTTTGGCCATCTCATGCCCAAAATTGAAGGGGGAGCAATTTTTCTCTACCTCTTTTCCGCTAGCCTCCTGACCTGTCTCCGAGGCTTTATTAGGGACCTCCTCCTTCGACTTGGATTTCTCCATCGCATCCTTGGCTGCACCATATGACCTTGTTTGGCTTGTGGAAGGAGTGTCTGCCAAAGGCTTCCTTATGGGGTTTGTTTGTTGTGACTCAGAGGGCACGTCTTTGCTCTAGAGGTTATACATTTTCTGGAACTGCATGATGGAGTTTTGATAGCCCTTTATGAAATCCTTTGTCTCCCAGTTCGACGCATCATATTGTTCGAGTATCATATCATCGTCAGCCTCTGGCATGATGCCTTATTTCCTATTCATATACTGATCATGCTCACTCTTCGTCAGGAACACACGCGGGTTTTGGTCATCGCAACAATGTATCTGGTCATCGAACGTCTGGTGAAAATCCTCATCTGCATAGTTGTTATGGAAAGGAGGTCTCGTTTTCTAGTCACCTGGCTCCCTTTGATATTTTTGTTCCCTCAATCTGATTTGAGGGATTTGAGCTCTCCGGAGGTTTGGATTTCTGGGAGGTGGGACGTTCTGTTCTCGGGCCAGAGGTCTATTTCCCATAGACATTCTCTCCATCAAATTCTCCATGGTATTCATCATCATGTCGAATTTATCTTCTGAGGACCATGACATCGACGACTGTGCATCTCCCTGGGGTCTCTTGTCACCTCGATTGAAACATGGTTTTATTTTTCCTGACGCCATCATGTTTACTTCAACTTTGACAACATTACTCATTATAGAATCTAGATTTGCTCACCTTATTTCCCTCAATAATAGGGAGAAATCATTTTTGAAAGAGTCTGCGTACCATAACTGTGCAACACTGGGGGGCAACTTGACATCTACAAGAATCGAGTTGTACACTTTCAAAAAATGGGCTAAGAATTCCTGCACCGTCTCTTCTGGTTCTTTCTTCATGTTATTGTATTGTGTCAGCAGCTGCAAAGCATTTTTCTTATCTCCCCATTTGTCAAGGAATGACATCTTGAATGCAGTGAAGTCCCGAATGCTCACTGGTGGGAGGGATTTGATCCACTTTATTACATCTCCCAAGAGGCTTTGCATGAACAACCACATTTTTCCATCTTCGTAGTCAACCTCCTCTAGGTCGACGAAATCATTAAACCAATCCAGGTTCTTCTGAGCAGAAACATTTCCCTCAGCGTCATAGAGCTTGATCATCTGACTATAATTCTAAGGCAAGTCATGCAACTGAGTCGACAAGATGAGGGGGGTGAAACAGGTGGCCATAGCTCAAGAATAATTTAGATTTTAGGGGATATTATTCGATACTAGGGCTCAAAATTTCTTTGGGTCAAAAATAGTCTCATCCAAATTAGTCTCTGACTTCGACTGGAATAGATTTTGCTCAATGAATGTGTCAAAATCAAGGTCGTCAATGCTCTGCGCACCGTCTTTGGGCATGGATAGGCTTCTGTCCAAGTAGTAGAATGGGTTCAGCGCTTTCTCTCTAACATTAAGCAGAATCTTCTTGGGGTCGTATACTAGTTCTGAGGGATTTAGGTCAGGATTCACTCTGGTGTAAACCGTCTTGGGAGCCAGGTTTCCTGAACTGTGCTACTTGAGGCTACTGGATTGTTTGGACTAGAGTTTCCAGGGTAAGGTTTTCAACTGGTATGGATGTTTGTCCCTCTGTTACCCTCAGGGGTCAAACTACAACGTTGTCATTCTCCCAGGGAAAATATATTCAATTTCGTTCCCCGACAACGGCGCCAGAATGTTAGCACTCTGTAAATATGTTCAACTGGTAAACAAAATATGAAGGTAACTTTTTCAACCAACATTGAGACCCGAAACTAGCCTTTCATATCTGGAGAGGAATCTCTCGAAAATGGTGTAGTCTCCATGCAAGATATGACTTTAAAAAAACAATGGCTAGATTTAACACCTATGATAAAATGGGTTCTAGTTATATTGGAACAGGAAAGTAAGACTTGGGCTATGGGGTCGATCTGAGGAAGAGACATGAAAAATGACTCAGTGACTAGATTCGAGAGGATACGGCTAGGCGAGCAACAACCTTTAGTGTAAAACTATAATGTGGGGTGGGAGAAATTACAAGAAGTAACTCAGGAGCGTCGTTGTGGACGAATTCAGAGTTAGCTTAAGAATAAAAAGTTTTGTCTAAGTGGTGTGAACAAGGGGAGTTGTAAAGCAAGTTTGTAGGCTCGATAATTCGTTCCAAAATAGATAAAAAAAAATATTAAATAAAGATAACAGGAAAGCACATACGCAAAGAGATAAGCAAAATACATCCAACTATTACAACTAGAATCTTTTCATCAAATCACAGGACCTTTTCATTAAATTCCGGTCAAAAATCAGATTACATACAATAGCTATCGTCTACCAAATTTGCCAACCAACCTGGCTTACATAGAAAAGAAGAAATATATAAACAAGGGTGTCACTTGGGCTATCCTGCTTCCTAATTGCTAACCCTTAGAACTAGGAAAACTGAACAACATGTGCTGGAGACTCTTCGCATAGTGTTTCCAAAAATAGACAATAATCATGCCCTCTTACTTATGACTGTTTGAAATTATGCCATGGGATCTGATCGTCGGTCAGGCTTTGGTATGGAGAAAAGATGTTTCACTGTTTGAGCAGGTGTCCCAACAAACAAGTGTCTGTCAGGAGCTTTCTGTTTGCAAATAACAACTTCGATTTCAGTGATCTAATCATTCGTTGAGAGATTTGCACAGTAAACAATTGTTAGATCATTGTGGCCGTTATCAAAATGGTAGAATCCTTCAGGGAAAATGTATCTTTCAAAACTGCCAAGATTTGTCTCATCTTTAGCAGGTGCAGAGGCATGCGCCTACTAAACTTGTTTTTCGTACGCACTGGTGAGAGCTACGCGGGATTCTTTCTCGATCATTTTGCATTCTCTGGGATGTTTCGCATGCCTTTCGTCTATCATTCTTTGTGCTTCTCGCAGTTTTACAATGGTGTCTTGCGCCTTTCTGAGCTGCATTTTCAACCATGCCACGTTTCCTTCGCGACCCTGCGTTGTGGACGCTTATGTGGCTTTTGTCGCTAGTTGTCACCATAATTCCATGCTTTCCTGATAGAGTTCGGCGATGGCTAGTTTCCCTTGCTGTAGTTGCTGAAATTGAACTTGCTCATTTGCTTCTGCGATATTCACTTTCCTTGTTATGTTGGTGTCTTCGCGGCTTGATCCCCTAGTAGGTTCTAGCTGAATGGCGCACCTGAGACGCTCTTCAACTACCAATCTGACGCAAGGTTCTTCTGAAATTTGAGCTTCCACAATCTCCTGGTTTTTTCTCGGCCTTCTCCTCCTCCGAGGCATTTATTTCCAGGGAAAGAGGGCTCTTGCTATCTTCCCTTCTTGTGCGAATCCCTTCGTTTCATATTTTTCGCGAATTGATCTGGTCTCCTTTGCAGGTAAATGGATGGTTCCTTTTACATTTTTGGGAATGCCTACTACATGTGAGAATGCATCCCATTCCCTTTGAGGCTCGGACCTTAATGCAGTTTTGTTGCTTTGCGCACCTTTCCTTGTGCTTTAAGAGGTCGCCATGGCGTGAAAAAGGTGAATTCTGCGCGCAGTGTATCCAACAAATGCACAAGATGGGAAAAGGTTTTGATCATGCTGAACTGGTAAGGGAACATGAAAATGGAGTTTCAAGCTTGGTTCTATGACTGGGGAGAATGTCGAGCATCCGGGATTTATAACAAATCGGACAGGAAAAGAAAACATGGTGGAGGATAGTGAATTCATGGTGACGAGATGTTCCAGATCAAGTTCCACATATTCCATGGAAAATCCCCATGTGCATGATACAGGTGACAGGGTTGGCTGGTCATGCATGATATCAATGCTGTGAATTTTCATTCCCTCAACCTCCATTAGGAACTGATAATAACTATTGTACTTACTGACACAACCTCTATTAACCACTTGACTCAACCTGTGTCACGTATAGACTAGTTTCTCGACAGGATTCAATTTTCTTGGAAAAGACATACCCGTACCCCTTATACAAGTTTGGGATTTGACATCCCTTCCTTTTTCCAAGTGCCAACCGGGCACTTGCTGATCTCAAACTTACAGTGTTACGTACCTAACTTCACATTTTCTGGCACATGGGTCGCAACGTGAATTTAAAACCGACTCTAATTTGGAAAGAAAAATTACGACGCTAACATGACTCACCACTCCCATGAAATATTTCGACGACATTCCAGCTCACACTCACTTCTGACAACACTCCAACTCACCCTCACTCCTGACAACAAACTCTAATGGATTGAGAAGATGTGTAAAAATAATATAATGGAAGGTTGGTCATAGGAAGGGTTGACCTTGGTAATTCTCTAACGATAAATTCTCTGACGAAAGTAACTCCCGATGGGAGGTGAAGAATATTTATATAATAATATTTCCCAATAAGGCACACTCTCCCAAAATATATATATTAAAATAATGTAAGGTCATCAAAAAGGTTGGTTGGGATGGTGGTAAGTTTGGGTAATTCTATGAAGGTAACCTCTGACGACTTAGGGTCGGGACATATCCCTCTGATGGGGTAACAAAAAACATTAAAATAATCCCTCTCACGAGTGCACACTCTTCAATAATAAATATTAAAATAATGCAATTTCGATGCATGCACATTTTTTAGGAAAATAATATTAAATTAACCTTCCAAAAATATCAAAATATGCATGGTCGTTGGGGTCTCGTTGTAAGGAAGGAAGTAAGTCCTGGTAAACCTTCTAACGACATATGATTCTTATGGGTATCTTTCGATGGGATCTCTTGACTACACAAATTTCCAATGATATATCATTAATATAAAATCTTAATCCTCTTTGAAGGCTCATCAAGTCTCTGGGTCGATACATTGGATGAAGGGTTGACTCTGTTGAAGACTCTGATGGATCATTTCTACAATGGGCCATCTGAAAACATGGTTGGGACATGTAAAGGGGGGTTGACTATGTTGAAAAATTTGATGGATCATTCTGACGACCCCTCACATTGAGCCATTAAATAATAATATAATAAATATAAGTCTAATTCTCATATGGATTAGTCTCGGGACATAATAAAATAATCATGTAATGTCATTACTAGGGATTCGAGAGGGGAGGAGGATATTCCTAGAAATAAGGAAGGTGTGTCTTAGAAGGTAATTTCTCATCAAACTTACCATGAAATAAATGTGAGGACCAATACAGAGGAACCCGGGGAGAGGCCTCATGGGATATTACGTTGATTTTTAGTGAGTGAGGGAAAAAATGTAGAAAGTTAAAATAAATAAATAAATCAATATGATATTAAATCATATGAGAAATCAAACGAATATGTAAAACCTAGGACTTAGGTGATAAGAAAAGAAAACAAAACTAAAATGAAAATTAAAGAGAAAAAGAAATGAATATATATATATATATATATATATATATATATATATATATATATATATATATATATTAGTTTTACGAATATATGGGAAAAATAAGGATGTACATATTACACCTTAGGTTTTATGCAAAACAAATCATTTAAAAAATAGTTTGTTGATGTAACACAAATAGTTTGTCCAAGTAAAAACATATTTACCCCATGTAAAAATAAATATCTAAAGTAGACTTATTTCCCCTATGTAAAATTAAATATCTAATGTGAACTTAGTTTTCCCCTAGGTAAAAAAAAATATCAAATGTAACTTTAGGGAAAACCATGGGAAAATACTATGTGCAATCAAATCATGTGATTTTGCAAAACAATGGGAAAATGAAAACAAATAATTACAAAAATTAATAATAAATAAATTAAAAGAAATTAAAAAATACAAAAAATATACAAAAATAAAAAATGAAAATACAAATTAGGAAATTAGGCCAAATTATATGCAATTCATGTTTCCATGTCCGTCATGGTTCCACCGGTTAAGGTTTTGCTAGTTAGGGTTCCACACATAGGGGCCCAAAATTATGAATAACATATATCAGGTAGTTTTTGAGAAATTGGGCATCAAGGCGAGTAACTAGATCATATGGAGATCAAGAACATTGAGATTCAACTGGGATGAATTGAAAGCAACGAAGGGGAAAGACAACATATCATGAAACAAATCAACATCACAAATAGTGACACAAATGATGAAAGGAGATCAACACCAACCAAACTCGGGACACATGTAAATCTAGTCAAGTTGAACATCTTAGAGGGAAAACCTAATGAGATGTCGTAAAGCAGGACTAGAATCAGATCAAGGAAAAGGTCCCTACTCTAGACCACAATGCATGATATTGATTGTGACTAATAGCGAGTGGGCATTGGGCGATGACACGACAAGGACCTACAACCAAGAAGCTCAATGGGATTATGGCCTAGGTTTTAGTGAGAGTGAAGACTGAAAAAGGAACCCAATAGAGATCAATCAGAAGAGATTTTGACCTCAGGGAAACTGTAATCCAAGTTAATTTACTTCCCCATATTAAGGGGAAGCCTGGTAAGGATCAAAGTCATGGTTCTAGATAAGGATCGATGGATTCCACCATTTTCATTTCAAGGCTAGAGAATTCATGTAAATAAAGTGGCCCTTCGAACTTGTTTCTGCAAAACATAAAAATGAGATTAGTCTTGTGATTAAAATAAGACTTGCCAATACACCATAAACATTATATTCTCTACCTTCAAGCAAATGTATAAATGAGTTTTGTGTCTATTCAACAATAATCATGGTTGTTGTAGATAAGTGTCTTAATACTGCATGTTCCAAGTATCAAACCCAAAAGAAGGATTAGTGATTTTGTGATTCAAACTTATAGTTCGAAGAAGAAGGGTATGACCAACATGCGAAAGCATAAAGATGAAGACATTAAGCGTAGCATGCCAGCAAGAGGATGCGTAATTTGACTTAGTCAATCAGAAAAACCATCAATAACAAATTCATGCCAGACAATCATCAATCAATATCAAACCACCCAACTCCATCAAGGTAGACAAGAGTTAGCATTAGCCTCAAGTAGTAGAGGATTAGGAATTAGGGATGAAATTTTAGTAGGGGGCCCCTTTTGTTTCGCTTGTAAAAGAAAAAGTGAAGGGAGGTTGTTGTAGCCTCAACAAATGGAAACTCACTAGAAGAACTGATTATCTTTGTTAATATAAATCTAGAGCCTTTACTTTAGATCTTAATCTTAAAGATATGCTCAATGAACTACAAACATTTTTCCAATAATCATGGGTACCACAATGATGTCAAATTTCTAAAACATATAACCCAAAATTTCCAATACTTGTAATATAACACACCTTTTTTAAAGAGTCAATTAGTGAGGTAAATTATTTTACTGGATACACACTTCATATTATCTTTGGTTCAACCATGGGTTTTCACTTTTTATAACAGTCAAACATCTACATAAGTGTGTTCCTCGTCTCTATTTTTTCGATATTGTTTCACTGCTAGTGAGCGTTCATAGCCCCGATGAAGTTACCTTGGTACCATACAAGCATAGCCCCATTGCTAGCATACATCCATAGCCCTGATGGGTTTACTTGTACTTCCCACACTATTAATAGTGCTTTCAACTTCCTTTTTATTTTAGAATATGCTCACCCTTTTAGATTTATATATAGATATGCATATGTACATAGGGTGTGAAGGAAGCGGGGTAATACGAGAGTTTCTTTGATTTGCTGAGTATATGTTATGAATTTTATTTTAACCCACATTTCTCCCCAAACCATCATAGTATTGGGCATTTTATTAATATGAAGTGAATAGAGCTCAAAGACAAACATAGATAGATACTTTCCTATACTTATGGATTATCATGGTAAACTCAATAGGCACATGTGTTCCACCACAACTATCAGTCCATAACTACAACTAAGAAATTCATGAATGTCTATTCATATAGAGTATCCCATGCATCTATGGACTTGTAAAATTTTTCTTTAGTATGTGACCAGAATTGGACCAACCCCTCACTAAAATTTGAAGAGTAATCCTCAAGGAAGACTAAGAAGTGAAATCAACTCAAAGAACATATTATCATTCAAATTAAAATATGGAAGTAATATGTGCAGGTAGAAAGCAATTGTTGATATCAGAAGTCAATTTATGAAAAGAGAACTAAGCTAAAAAAAAACACCTAAAGATAGGATGCCAGTCATCAAGAAACAATGAAAATTGCATAAAAAGTAAGAAGAGAACCCGATATCAAGTAATAAATCTGGGGCAGAAACAGTGAAAGTGTTTTCAATGAAAACTCAAAAAGTAAGCCAAGGGAAATAATCAGTCAAGAAATGTTACACATTCAACATCAATCCCAATAGAAAGATTTTCAGGGAAAATATCTAAAGGAAAAACAAGCAATATTACAAGAATTGATAATCTAATGGAAAATATTTGCAACGCAATCCTCCAATCCAACCATCACATACAATTTTCCTTTCATTTAGTGCAACAAAACAATCGTCCAGGAATCTATCAGAATGGTTTAATGGAGATTCTCAATCAAAACATATTTTCAAATTCAATTACATGAAACATTCCATAAACCCATAAACTCTTGGGATTTCTTAAAATAATAAAGTCCTTTGCACACTTTAAAATAATTAATTTTTCAACAAAAAATACATTTCATATTTCTCACAAAAGCACCATTTTCTGTTTGCATGAAAAGATTTTAATAATTCCATGGATTCAAATAATTCAATCTCATGAGGCAAAGAGGAGATAATACAGTTTTGGAGGTTATCAAAACAATCATTAAAATGACTCCAAATATCAACTAGATCAGAAACAAATATGTGAATACATGAATACAACAAAAAATATTTTTGATTAGTTGTTGAGTTGGTGACAATCTTGGTTTATTAATTCTAGAAATGTTGCAAAAGAATCTATGCAGCCAAGTTAGATTAATACTTCCCTAAGCTGCTTTCATTTCAAGAGAAAATTTATAAATTGATGGGTGCACAAGCCATTTTCCAACTTGCATGACAAAAGAGAATGGTATGATCAACCATGACAGTTTGGGAAAATCTCTTCCTCTAAATGACTGATTTATTGAAATGAAAATTAAAGACCAAAGTTAAAATAATCCTAAGCAAAGAATGCTAAGTTGATGTAAAATTAAACTATATTGATTGTCATAAAACTCATGTAAATGTCTATGTTGTTACACACCAAAATGTCACATTTTCGTTTCGCACCCTAAGCGTCGCAAGCATCACAAGTGTCACAAAGTGACGTATGCACCTTGGTAAGTTCCGTGTGCACTATCGCAAGTGTCGTATGCACTTTTCCAAGTGTCGCATTCACTTTGTTAGGTGTCACCACCCCCTGACACAATGGAATCATGGTTACCATTGACCAACTTTTATTCATTGGCCCTCATATGATGACCAACCATTTCAATTCCTTGAATGGTCTTTGCATGCCAACGACATCCTCCTTGTCGCAGGTCAATTTTGTGGCAACTTGTCCCATGCATTCAACTCCGAATGATAAGGAATCTCTCACTTATTTTGATTTCAATCTGGCAGTTGACATGGTGATATCTTCGATAAGTCTATTAGAGCTTGATCTTCCTACCCCTATCACGTCCCTCAACATGTATTCCTTCTAGAGTGTAGTTTTTCCATCTAGAGAATATCTCTTGGAATCCATGACCGAGATTTGTCCCTTGACATGTATTCCTTCCAAATAATTGTCGTCTTGGAATCCATGATCAAGTAGAGGTCTTTGAGCATAGTTTGTTTATTGATTTCAAGCTCGTTAAAAAATGAAATTAGGTTCGAGCAAAGTTATGTTTCCTATGTCAAGCTCGTTGAAAAATGAAATAGACACTTCTCTCATTGAATCGAGTCTTTCACTAGGTCTTGTAACTTAGCCTCACTTTCACCTGTCTTTGTTTGTTGACCCTTTTTCTCCATCTGGTACAGAAATTGGTGATAAATTCGGCGTCATTGAATGAAACGAAGCTTGGGGGGGAATCTCCAGCCTCTAGACATCATGCTGGATCAAAGCTACTATCTTACATCCCGTAGTTGGCGGTAAAGTACCAACTATCCATGGGTCTCGTTCGAAACCTTTGGACATTAAATTGGGAACTCTTTGGAGTCTCCTTTAATCACTTTTCATACTCCCTAAACATGAAAATATTTCCAAGTAATCTTGCTTCCTTTCACACTTGTTAAAGGGTTTGAAAGGGCATCTTTCGAGTGATAGTTTATCTCTTTTTTGGCCTCGCGAGACTTATTATGAAAAGGGGCTACTCTAATCAAGCATGACTAGAATAGTTCTCCCCTGTATTTGTTTACACTTTTTTCGGGCTTGGGAGAATAAATTTACGAAAAATTCATCCATGAAGTTGTATTTAAGTTCTTTTCAGACTCTCTAAATGTGAAAAACAACCAAGTTTACCTTCTTTGGGCTCATAAACTATGCATCGAACGACCTATGTGATTCCAATTTCTAGGACCGAACCCCTCCTTCTTAAGGTTTGTTAAACATATGTTGAGGGAATCATCCAAAGGATAAGCTATACCAAGCATCTGTTATCCTCCTCAAGATCGTTAAAAAATAAAGAGGTACTCATCTATTTGGAT
>ML788890.1:129814-139861 GCA_009831015.1 Picea engelmannii
TCAATGTAAGGTGGACTAGGTCCACTATATTATTAAATAAGGCCCACTATGGTAGTTAGATATAATAAATGGGTAATTAGATATAATAAATGTAAGAGGACTTCTTAGAAGGTTCTACTTCTAGAAGATTCCTCCTCTAGAACCTTCTTAGGTGATGGTTTCACTATATAAAGGGGTTCAAGCATTGTAATGGGATATGAAGAGAGTATTGTATTTGGAGTGGTAGCTCAATAGGAGGATGCCCCCCTCGAAGAGGCAAGTGAACATGAGAGGATCCCTTCCATAATAGGATCCATTGTATGGTGTTGCCCTACCTCAAGGGTTTGGTAATAATATAGTGTGGTTTCTTGTATATTGCTTTGTGGATCTATTATCTATTCAATATTTGTGGTGATTACATTTGTAGAAGTATTCAGGTTCTTAACAAAACTCGTCAACATAGACTAGTATGCCTAACCTAATAGGTTTCAAAATGAGCACCTACTACCATAGAATTAGCCAAATGCATAACACCATTAGAAACAACCAATTGAGCTAACCCACTGCTCTTAATATATTTGGGACTATTGGTTAAGAACCTATTGGATTTCATTGTGATTGTTTAATCTTGGTATATGATATTTTCATTATGTAATTTCATTTTGAATGTTTATGTTATAATACAACGAACATTTCCCTTCTCTTAAATTATTTCCTCTTTCCACGACATGTTTAAAGGCATCAAGTAAATTCTATAATTCATGTGAGTTTCCTTTTTCAACCCTAAGGGAAATGAGTATCCCATCTCTATCCATCTCCCATTGAATAGAATGCATCTACTTTTCATTTATTCATTCTCTAACCTATTTTAAAAGGTCAAGGCCATGTAATAACTTGGATGGATAGGTCACCCATTCCATTACATTACAGGAAATTTTCCATGTTATTGTAAGAAAGTTTTTACATTCCAATAGATATAACGATATTGGTGTCTCCAACAATCTCCATCAATACATTTAGTTTGGAAGATAAATTTCAATATTTTATGTCATTTAACATCGACTCCACCTAAAATTTTCTTCCTTTATTTTAGAAACTCGACACCAAAAACTATGTGAGGCTTCCTACAATAGTGTGAAAAACACCCCATACACATGCAATTATGCCTACAAAATTGGGATAAGAACTCAACATCCATGCAAGTCTACTTACAATGCTAGCAAAAAAAATTATTCCCAAAGAATTACAAATCAAATTAAATTCTACAAAGCGTGATTCTTCTCTATTCCAATGATGGCTTCTAATGTGATCCCAATAATGATGACTTTTAATGTTATCATGACTATTTAATGTGGCCAAGAGACACCATTACATTGAGTACTCGTTATTGTTCTACCTTATTACTAGACATATAAAGACAACGCTGCAATCAATGATGTCTTTGTTAATCTCACTGCTTTTTATATTTTTATGCACTTCGATGAACTTATCAAATGAAAACATAAATCTAGACACTACATGATTATCAACTCTTTTTCTAATGAAGGGGAAGATTATTTGATTAAATAAAATGTTATAAAGTTTATTTTTATTTTTATTTGGAAAGGAAAGGTGTACACAACGGTGATCAAAATTGAACCCTTTTCATCCTTTCCAAGGGGTTCCAACATGTACTATAAAGGTATTTCAAAAAACACCTTTCAAAAAACAAAAATTTTAAATTATTTGTCATTTACGAAGAAAAACAAATATCATAAAATATTGAAAGAAGTGTAATATTTTCAATAACCCTTCAATATCCTCACTTCCAATGTTTGGTTGGACAATGAGGATTGTTCATCACACAATACTTTCCTTTGGTATCTAAAAACTAAAATCATCTAGATATACGCGTTGGCTCTTACCTATTCCCTGATACAATATACTCTTTCACAACATTAAATCCATCACATAGCTCACACCTAGATAAATATCATGCCATAGTATTGGTGTATGCCCCAATTTATGTGTCACTTAATGAAATCTTCCCAAAGAAACCTAGACACCTTCTCTTTATCAATCCCCACTTGAATTCATGTGTTATGAGCATTGCCAATTCTAGTCAATATGGGAATTGGAATTGTATTTAATTTACATATTCCATGTTTTTGAATCCCACACTCACCATAATGTCATTTTCTTTGTTATTTTTGCCTTTGACACTTTCAATAATGCCATTTCCTTTGTTATTTTTGCTTCTGACACTTTCCATCATGCCATCATGCCATTTCCTTTGTTATCTTTTCCTCCACTCTTATCTCTTAAAAAATACAAAACAATTAGTCCTAGGTTATGAAATTAAATTGTAACAACATTGGGAGATTATTCGTAACATTAATTCCCAATGAGTTTCTCAATGTCAATTTGGAAGAGAAAACAATAGACATTGAATGAATCCATGGAAATCAGGTCATCTCTCTGTTTTCATGTTCACATATCCCATCTCTCTAATAGTATCTAACATGTTGATTGATAGTTATTTTTCTGCATTCATATTGTTATGTGTTTGTCTGTTAAAATACATGACATGGTTATAGCTTTGGTATCTAATATGATTTTTATTTCAACACATTAGCTGGTCTCTCAAACACTTAGTATGTAATTCATGGAATCCCCACTAATACAATAGATGATGGGAACAAAACACATAATTAAGAATTGAATGTATATCTCTCGACAATCCACCAATATTGTACAAGTTTGGTCAAGCTTATGATAAATATATGTTTAAGGATTTTTCCCCTATGACCTTGGTTCATGTAATAGTAGAGCGAGACCATATACAAAATATAGAACCTACCCTCACATACAACAATGATATGAAAAAAAAAAACTACTTTGAGGAGAGAGAGAGAGAGGCCTCACACCTTCAATCCTATGTCTGATGTCGATCCTTTCTCTCCACCTTTGATGTTTCTCCTGATCTCTTTTGGTATCAACCTGCAAAAGAAGATCAAGTCCATGCTACAAAAATGTAGTTATGAATTCCAATTATACATATAATGTGAAAATATTCAAGTATATGAAGAAAACTAACATATATCAACAGATTGAAATCAATTTACACATGTATGGAGGGGGAGATAACTCTTTTATTAAAAAAGGTAAAAGTGAGTAGTTACAACTGGAATCGAACTATTGAAACTGCCTTAAATCCAACTACCTAGGTTCCTCCACTAGTCCTTCAAGCATCAACTCAACAAGACAATCCTTCTTCAGATGACCCAAAAGGGATAGGAACTCACCCTATTGTCATATAAGGGAGAAGACGAAGTATTGGAAAACAAGTTCCAGATCAGGGGGATGCTACTCAAAGGATCAAGGAAAATAAAGAAGCTTTCAAATTCATCAACATAATCTTGTACCTAGGTTGTCCTCATCATTCATGCCCTCAAAGGTGACTTTATACCATCCTCAAGGGGTTGAGGTGGTTGAATTCCATTTTGTATGGGCCAAGGAAAGTTGGGAACAATTCCAATAAAAAAACCCACTCGAAAATGTGGAATTATTTTATTTTTCATATTTTTTGAGGGAATCCACGAGTTGCAAACTAGAAAGGAACAAAAATACGCATTTTTCACACTGGTGACCCACAGATGGAAACAAAAATGTTGTGTTTTAGATGAGTTTGATGTAGGAGGCTGGGATTTAAATTTGTAAGCTAGGGAAAAGGACTAAGACATCTCACAATTGCATATGGTGTGGAAAATTGTGGTATAGAAAATGCCCCCTAATATGTGTGGTTAGAATGAAAATTGATTGCTGAAACACATTATAACTCTGAGAGGTGAGGATGTAATGAATGATATCCAATGAAAGTTCCCGAACAACTGATCCAAGAATAGAAATCATTAGTAGAGATCAAGCAAGAGTATTCTCTTTCCAAGTCGAGAATACCCATGCTCAGGAGTGATGTAAGCATGGCCTCCAAATCAAGTAAACTATGGATCCATGACATATATGAAAGTATGACTGTTGTACATGGCCACGAACAATAAAAAATGAATCCATGCAAAAATGTATATCGTATCCACAAATGGATACATAGTGGAGCTATGTCTCAAAATCAAAACTAGAGGATATCTTTAACCAATGGAGTGAACAAGATGATCCTACACAAGTAGCAATGTTTGAATGGTGTTACAATATGTGTCGGGTAGGAGCACAAAATATGTGATGCTCCTACTTCACCCGAAGTATTAAAAATGATTTTTTGTGGTACGAGTCTACATTATGTAAATAGATGTGTTGGGGTCGAACACAATGAGACACCGTTTGATTACTAGTCATTGATGTATATAATTAACAAACACAAGACAATCCACTGGTGATGATAATGGGTGTCGAGGTACCATGGTACAATCTAACAAGTGTGAATGAATGATCTAGTGTCGAACACCTGGTAGAATCTATCAAGCATGGGACATTGATGTATTCCCACTGTTAATAGAAAGGGAACATGAGATTGATGACTGTAATCCCCAAGGTACCACAAATAGATCTATATCCCTGTCCCAGAGTAGGATGTGTTGAATTCAATAGGAAGAGATCCACTACAAGGAAGGCATTAAGGCATCCTCCATCATCTAGCACGAGGGGTAGCAGAAGGCCAAAGATTTGGAAGGACTCAAATGAAGAGATTGTAAGGACCACATCGACGTATGACCCCAACATGCACCAAATGCATAGCAAATGACATAGATTCTATGAATAGTAGCCAATAATGGAGACTACTGACAAAGACGAGGAAGCCACCAATGGGGTCAAATGGAAACCAAGATACTGCATGAATCTCTATGTGTGATGATTTTTGTTGACGTCAAACATAAGGGAAAATGCTCAGTCAGGGACCAATGATGGTTTGCCATTTGTTGAGTGCAAGGTCACCTATCAATAATGGAAATAGGACTAGGGTACAACTCCAGGTCATACTCTCAGAGCAATGTGTTAGATTCAATAATAGAAGACCTTCCAGTAAAAAGTCAATGAGGACCTTCTATACTAGCATGAGGGGAATAGAAACATACTTTTGATGATGATATGTACATGAATGACATGGGAAGGCCGACTTGAAAGGTCAGATACTTGTTGTAGAATGGTCGAATCAGGCTAAAACTTACCTTGAACAAAAGCATAGCACATTATGTGACTTAGGAAACATGGATTATAATATGGGATACATTTCTGATACAAGAGGAATAAAAAAACACTCCATATGGTTGGAAGAATAACCAATCGGAGGAGATTATGCTAAAAAACTAGAAACAGTCTCCTAAAGCCATATTAAACCCAAAATATTGAGACACTAGCTCAAAGTTTGTGCTTTACTCAAGGGCGACAAGACTGCTATCAACAAAAGAGATAGATGCTTTCCCTCCCTTTTTTCTTTTTTCTTTTTCATATTATTAAAGCTTGAAAAAGAATAAAATAATGCTATATTATAGTGGAGGAAATGAGTGTCATGGGAAAGAAAACTAGTTCTAGAGCGCAATGAACATACCTATGCTCAATGCAAGGATGCATGTGCAGGATAAGGCCACTCAGGGAATTGTCTCCTTCAGGTGTAAATGTGTCAAGTCACAAAGGAATACATTGCAAGGATAATAATTGGTAGGAATTCATAAGCAAATGGTTCAACAATAGCAAGCTGAAGCCGACATTAGGCCTAAAATCGCGAGTAGTTAATATGTAATGAAATTAAAAATCAATTTTGTTTTGGAAGCCCCATGGGTAGGTTATCCAACAAGATATTGAGAGGAAGTAATGAGGCTTCAACACATAAACATGGTGCGACTAAGTAGGGATTCCTAGCCTACAGAAAAATATTGCAGCATGGGTGTCAAAAGGTCGGTGAGGTACTGACTAGGACACCCATGAAGAGGTAATCTCTACCATCCGTAAGAGACACCTTTAAGAATCTTGAGGGGTGTAGTGCCACTAAAAAATGGGTTTGAACCTATGCCAGATATGTGATCAATACATAGAAATGCATTGTGCAAGCATAAATGACCCTACCCTACATGCAAGTAAGAAACACAATACATGTTGAATAATTCGAAGAGGGTGCTGAGAGGAAGATATGAAGCTTCAATGCAAAGTCATGGTGGGGATAAATACGACTCCTGAGCCTAAATAAAAATTTGCAACATGAGTGCCATAATGAAAAGGGATTCTAAGCTAGGATGCTCATGGAAGATAGGCTCTACCACGTGAATTACAACACATCTAAATAAAAAATAAGGTTCCATCTCACAACTCAGTGGGGTCGATACTAATGAAAAATGAAACAAGAAATAGATAATGCAAAAATGCATAGAGGGGGAAATCTAACCTATATGCTAGTGTCAAGATCATTACCTATTAGAATGGATCGACACAGAATGAAAAGGTACCAAAGAAAATGTCTCAAAATCCCTATATATAAGACCAAAAACACTTACCTGGAAGTTAATAAGTCTAATATATAAACCTCTGATAAAAACAAGTGATATGGGATATGGAACTTGAAAACAAGAAACCCTAAAAGTATAGTATGTACAGAGGACCACACAGCCTTGCAGCTTATGCATAGTATTTCTCCAGGTAGAGCCCATTGCTAGGATTAGGCCAAGGGTTTCTTTTGTAACCAACTTGTACAGTTTCTAGTTCAGGAGGAGGTTGAAGATCCATAATCATGTCTTCAAGGATAGCCTTATCTTAAGGAAACTCAACATCCATGAAATCGGGGCCCGACAACACACAAATACCAGGGCTCAAGGTCTCCCAAAGAGTAATATAAGACTCAAGAGGAAATGTCAAATTACTCGGGCCAATAGGGGGATGCAAGGGCTCCCATTCCCCCATTGGATAAAAAACCTGATCAATTGCCGAGACATTGTCTCGAGAAGGTGAAAATAACTGTAAAAATCAAATCTCAGGAGAAACTGAACACCAGGTATAACATGCCACATAATTCACATGTGGCAGGGAAGAGTCTACCTGAACACTAGGAACACACAAAGGGTAAACCTGATCTAAAGTCAAACCATGATAGTGATTATCAGATGAAATATGATCAATCATGACAATGCTTCCATTGTGAGGGAAATGCATCACCCGAAAGAGCGTAGACACCACATCATTCATCGCATAAACATAATCATTCCCAAGAAGCATATTAAAGTATAAAGGGCCTGGCACCACTAAGAGATCGACTAGAACAGTCTTCCCACCTAACGTGATAGGAAAATAAGGAATAATACCCATACATTCACTAGGTCTTCTGTCAAAATCCAACAACTCACTAGTAGATGACACAAGCTTGGAAGAACCCAACACTTGTGAAGCCGAGGAGGATAAAATAATTGCAGAGGATCCTTCATCTACAATACATCGACGAATTCCTTTCATTATAGGTTCATCCAGAACTATTATCTAGAAATTTGTAGAAGAAGGAAGGCGAGGCTCCACAAGATCATTCCAATCAAAGGAAACCATATTAGGACTTGGAGGGAGCGTACTCAAAGCGAGTGGAATGCCCCCTTGTTTAGAAGGTACCGAACTGGAAATGCTAAAGACATAGTAGAAAGGCACATCACTCCTCGAAAGAAGAATGGAATCGACCTAAAATTGTGTCGAATCGACCACTTTGGAAGATTGGTCACTCTCCAAGAGAAGAGTGGGATCGATCAAATATTACATCAGTGTGAACGCTTCCTCAACCACTGGTTGAATATGATGTGAGAAAACATGGTCAAGAGATGGATCACCCCCCAAAATGAGTGTGGTATAAATCAAATATTGCATCTGCATGGCCGCTTCATCAACCAATGATTGAAAGGATTGTTGGGAAACTAAATATGACTCTGAATTAGAAGGGCCTTTAGACAAGGACCACTCTTTTTGTACCATGACATTAGCAGGGAAAAATGAGTAAGGTGACCTCCTTTGCAAATATTACAAGGGAAATTTGGCTTATGTTCTATATGTTTAGGCTTGGTTGGAAATATAACTGAGACGGGGGGGTGAATCAATTACAATATAAGCTTGAAGCTTTTATTTTTATTTTCTGAATCTTTCTAGATTATTATTTCATGGGTGATCAAAATCTGGACCAGGGGTCAAAATTTAGCTCAAAAATCAAAGTTCTCTGAATTGCCTCAAAACAAACGGGTACGTAGCCCTTGTCGTCACGAACACAATGCAACTCATTTGGGTTCAAACGAACATTGGATTTGAGAGATATCACGATCTGTTTGAATCACCAAACAGGTAAAAAAAAATTGCTGACTGTACAGTCCGTACGGATGCTGACATGGCATGTCCGTATGATGGCGTGGCATGAGGTGGTAGATGGTGATGTGGCATTCATTTATTGGCAGATTTGGGTGAATAACGATGTGACATGTGGCATCATTTTGGTAAATGGTGTGGTGCCACGTGGCCCAGTCATGGGCTGCCACGTGGCACCGTTGTAATTGGTTGTTAGTTCAAAATATTATGGAGTCCATGGGGATCGAACCCTGGACCTTCCCCAAGGACCAAGCGCTTTAGCAATGGCCACCCGACCAACATACCACATGGTGTTTCTTATAATATATGTGGGTTAAAATATATTTGAATTTGAGTTATGGTTAAAATGGCGCAGGGGGTCGGGCTGGGGCTTAGCCCCAGCCCGCGGTTCTATTGTATTGCCATACGACCATACCTTTCGAAACTTTGGCGTGCATATTGTAAATGAAGTTAGCCCCCGGTCGCATGCTTTATACCACATGACCGTGTCATTTGCGCGCATGTTTTAAAAAATCCCTCGATTTTATGTGTTTTGATATGTGACCACACATGGAAATATGCGCGCAGTTCCAATGGTTTTTAAAGCCCGCAGTCTTGTGTATAATAGCATATGACCACAGCCAAGCAAATGCGCAGGGTTTTGGATTTGGTTTAAATTGTTTAACCACGTGCCCAACAAGTGGCATTTAATCATTGGTTCAAAACTCAACCCTTTTTGCACTAGCGTGAGGTCACATGGTGACCCTTGTGACCATGGTCTTGGCGGTTAGGGGCTGGGCGCACCCTAACCGTCCTACAGTTTTGCCCATTTTTTGGTTGTGCACCGGTGCTAGGTTTTAGCATGAATTTGAGCGTGTGTGCTAGGTTGGGCACACAGAGGTGCATTTTGGCGAACCAAAGACAACAAGCTTGAAGGAAGAAAATGGCAGGAGGCCTATCTTCTTCATTTTTTGGCCAAATGAGGTGCCAAAAAAGCCCAGCTAGGGGCTTTTGGACGTTCTGAATCCATTGGCACTATTTTTAAAGCCATTTGAAAACTTCTTTTGTAGGTTTTTCACCATTGAATTTTCAGAGAGCTCTAGGGAGCTTGAAGCCCTCATTGTTTGAGGTCATGCTCAGATGAGCCCATGTTTGTTTTCTGTGACTGAATAATCATTTTTGGCTAATTATTATGCTTTGAACACATTGGGATAGGTTTCAGATCCATTTGAGGACTTTTACAGGTGTTTTTTTCTACAAAGAAGCTCAGGGAAGCTTAAGGCCACATGTAGAAGAGGTCATGCCTCGATGAGCCATGATCCATTTTCAGAGTTCTATTAGTCATTTTGGGGTTTTTATGTATTTTGAACCCAATGGTGCAGTCAGTATTTCCATTGGAGTTGAGCAGCAGCTTGTAAAAGAATCTTTGACAAATTAATCCCAGAGAGCCAAGTCCATTGAAGGAGGCTCAAGGAGATGTAGCCCAGAGAGGGGTGAACTCCTTTATCATCTTGTTATTGTTGTGAGTTTTATGGTCTATTTGATGCAAGTTATATTTGTTGTGTATTTATTTAAAGAACATATTTAACCATTTAAAAGAACATTTCCTCACACATGAACATTTAAAAGAAGATGAATAAACTTGGCACATAATTTATCTTGCATATTTTAACACATGGAGCAAGGTCCTGTAAAGTTTATTTTAATGAAGTAGAGGGTGCTTGCATAGCATAACAAGTCAGCCCACTATTTTCAGATCAGGTGGTATCAGAGCATAGT
>ML788890.1:140518-204690 GCA_009831015.1 Picea engelmannii
GGATAAAGAGATTGGCAAGAATGGAAGAGGAGATTCCATCATCGATGTGAGTCAAGATGATTCACAAGAGGACGATTTTCAGCAGAAAAAGTCACCGTTGAGTTGGCTTGGTAAGAAATGGTTGGATTTCTTGAGCAAGTAAGCCTTGCATTTTTTTTTCTGTAGTTCCATATTTCAGCCTTATGTATGCATTTATGTTGAGAGTATGACAAGTTGCTGCAGTTTATCATAACTTGTATGATGCAAGTTTGCATGTGAATGCAATTCGTGTGAAGGCATTCTTGTTGTTGCACAACTTTGCCAGGAGGATCTAAAAGTGGGGTATGATGTTCACTTGTTACAGCCATATATCTTTTTCATATTCAGCTCTTATGTACCCACATGTTTTGGGTTTATGTACTTATGTTTGTACTGGAAGGAGAGTTGAAGAGTCATGCACATGCATGTGTTTTTGTGTATGTGTAAGCAGTGAACCTAGTGATAGTTCATCATGAATGACTCATGATTGATTCATGATTGTGTATCATGAATGTTGACTTGTCATTGGGAAGGTCGATATGTTTCAAATGAGTTTCGACTTGTGTCGATGTTTTCTTGATGACTATGTTGTGTCGATCATGTTTTTTGACTATGTTTAGTCTATGGTATTTGTTGGAATGTAAGTTAATTTTGAGTACACCGAGATGCAGGAAAACGCCATGTTCTTTGATGAAGTACAATATGTGACAGTTTTCTTGAAGAGAAAAAGACTTTGTTGGCATCATTTTCAGTCTTGTATAAATTTGTTTTCAAGATTGAAGGTTTTCTTGGCTTGTGACAAGCTATTGTAGGAAAGTTTTTGCAGCCATTGGAGAGCAGATTGTGTTGACGCCAAAGAGTTTGCAAGAGGGAATTGATTCTCAGTGGGAAGGTTGGTAGTCTTCCAAGCACAAAGAGAACAGTGGGTCAGTAGTAGCCAGAGAACAGTGGTTGAGGAACACAGCTAGTTGTAGTGTAAGGCATGTCAAGGTATCCAGGTGATTCTCAAAAAGACTTTTCAAGTAGAATCAGTTGATAGAACTTGAAAGCAGAAGAGTATTGAAGCTCAGAAAGATAATCATAAGATTTTGTGGGTCCAAAAGCCTTTCAGTGGGAAGGCGTGATCAAAATCTGGACCAGGGGTCAAAATTTAGCTCAAAAATCAAAGTTCTCAGAATTGCCTCAAAACGAACGGGTGCGTATCCCTCATCATCACGAACCCAACGCAACTCATTTGGGTTCAAACGGACGTCGTATGAGAGAGATATCACGATCTGTTCGAATCGCCAAATAGGGAAAAAAAATTGCTGACTGTACAGTCCGTAAAGATGTTGACGTGGCATGTCCGTATGATGACGTGGCATGAGGTGGAATATGGTGACGTGGAATTCATTTATTGGCATGTTTGGGTGAATCACGATGCAACACGTGGCATCATTTTGGTAAATGGTGTGGTGCCACGTGGCCCAGTCATGGGCTGCCATGTGGCACCATTGTAATTGGTTGTTAGTTCAAAATATTATGGAGTCTGTGGGGATCGAACCCCAGACCTTCCCCAATGACCAAGTGCTTTAGAAATGGCCGCCTGACCAACATACCACATGGTGTTTCTTATAATATATGTGGGTTAAAATATATTTGAATTTGAGTTATGGTTAAGTTGGCACGGGGGGTCAGGCTGGGGCTTAGCCCCAGCCCGCGGTTGTATTGTATTGCCATACGACCATACCTTCTGAAACTTTGGCGCGCATATTGTAAACAGAGTTAGCCCCCGGTCGCACACTTTATACCACATGACCGTGTCGTTTGCGTGCGTGTTTTAAACAAGCCCCCGATTTTATGTGTTTTGATATGTGACCACACAGAGAAATATGCGTGCGGTTACAATGGTTTTTAAAGCCCGCGTTCTTGTGTATAATAGCATATGACCATAGCCAAGAAAATGCGCGGGGTTTTGGATTCGGTTTAAACGGTTTAACCACACGCCCGACAAGTGGCATTTAATCATTGGTTCAAAACTCATCCCTTTTTGTGCTAGCACGAGGTCACATGGTGACCCTTGTGACCATGGTCTTGGCGGTTAGGGGCTGGGCGCGCCCTAACTGTCCTACAATTTCGCTCATTTTTTGGTTGTGTGATGGTCCTAGGTTTTAGCACGAATTTGAGTGTGTGTGCTAGGTTGGGCACACAGAGGTGCGTTTTAGCGAACCAGAGACAACAAGCTTAAAGGAAGAAAATGGCAGGAGGCCTATCTTCTTCATTTTTTAGCCAAATGAGGTGCCAAAAAAGCCCAGCTAGGGGTTTTTGGACGTTCTGAATCCATTGGAACTGTTTTCAAAGCCATTTGAAAACTTCTTTTGCATGTTTTTCACCATTGAAGTTTCAGAGAGCTCCAAGGAGCTTGAAGCCCTCATTGTTTGAGGTCATGCTCAGATGAGCCCATGTTTTTTTTCTGTGACTGAATAATCTTTTTTGGCTAATTATTATGCTCTGAAAACATTGGGATAGGTTTCAGATCCATTTGAGGACTTTTACAGGTGTTTGTTTCCACAAAGAAGCTCAGGGAAGCTTAAGGCCACATGTAGAAGAGGTCATGCTCGGATGAGACATGATCCGTTTTCAGAGTTCTATTAGTCATTTTGGGGTTTTTATGTATTCTGAACCCAATGGTGCAGTCGGTATTTCCATTGGAGTTGAGCAGCAACTTGTAAAAGAATCTTTGACAAATTAATCCTAGAGAGCCAATTCCATTGAAGGAGGCTCAAGGAGATGTAGCCCAGAGAGGGGTGAACTCCTTTATCATCTTGTTATTGTTGTGAGTTTGATGGTCTATTTGATGCAAGTTATATTTGTTGTGTATTTATTTAAAGCACATATTTAACCATTTAAAAGAACATTTCCTCACACATGAACATTTAAAAGAAGATGAATAAACTTGGCACATAATTTATCTTGCATATTTTAACACATGGAGCAAGGTCCTGTAAAGTTTATTTTAAAGAAGTAGAGGGTGCTTGCATAGCATAACAAGTCAGCCCACTATTTTCAGATCAGGTGGTATCAGGGCATAGTTTGTTTTGCTCATGTGTTTGCCATTGATAGCTTGAGATTTAGCTGTTGGAATTTGTGCAAGTTTTGTGTTGAAGTTTGATATCTTGCAAGGATGGAGGAAGCTTCAAACATTGATAGTTCTCATACATCTTCATTATCTAAGTTCTTTGACAAAGAGATGTTGAAGGAGTTGCTAACCATGAGAGATGTGGGAAGATATAAAGGAGAGCATTGCCCTTGAAGATCAGTTGATGGCCATGAAGATGGAGAAAGACCAACTTCTTGAAAAGTTGCATGAGATGGAGACTCAACTCCATGAGGCAAAGGAAACCCTTACCAAGTACATGCATGAACATGATGTATGTAATGTTAGTTTGTCTTCTAATTCCTCTCAAGATGAATGCTTTGGTGTTTTTGAAAATCACACAAGAGGAATAGGGTCCAAGTTATTGTTAAAATTGGGCTATGAAGGTAGAGGTTTAGGCAAGCATGCACAAGGCATTATGGAGCCTATTGTTGTTGAAGAGAGGCCCAAGTATTGTGGTCTTGGATATGAACGAAAAGATGGAGCAAATTCCAAAGTTGAGGAGACAAGGGAAAAAGTTCCAAGAACAAATTTTGTTTCAAGTTCACCTCCTCAAGAAGGCTATAAAGGTGAAAGTTCAATCCCTCAATCATGCAAAGCTTGTGTTCGAGATGAATGCAAATGTGTGAAATGAAAGAGTTGTGACAGAGATGAGGACAAGAACACTGTTGTTGGTCTTCAAAGGAGAGCTTGTAACTCTTCATATTCACCTCCTCAAAGAGGCGATAAAGGTGAATGTTCAAGGTATAATTCTGCTTACCATTCAGTTGCTTTTGATTAAGTTAAGCATGATAAATTTGTATGTAAAAATGGAAGAAAAATTCCATGTACATATTGTGGTTTATATAACCATCATATTTCAAAATGTTGGAAAAGATTGACCAATTTCAGGAAACTTTACAAGCAAAGACAACTTGAAAAGAGGATGTAAAAGATTTGCACTCATTGTCAGAAGAGGGGTCATCTCATTGACCAATGTTGGACATTGCATCCAACCACTCATCCATGACACAAGAAGCAGATGGATAAAGAGATTGGAAAGAATGGAAGAGGAGATTCCATCATCGATGTGAGTTAAGATGATTCACAAGAGGATGATTTTCAGCAGAAAAAGTCACCATTGAGTTGGCTTGGTAAGAAATGGTTGGATTTCTTGAGCAAGTAGGGCTTGCATTTTTTCTGTTGTAGATGCATATTTCAGCCTTATGTATGCATTTATGTTGAGAGTATGACAAGTTGCTGCAGTTTATCATAACTTGTATAATGCGAGTTTGCATGTGAATGCAATTCGTGTGAAGGCATTCTTGTTGTTGCACAACTTCACTAGGAGGATGTAAAAGTGGGGTATGATGTTCACTTGTTACAGCCATATATCTTTTTCATATTTAGCTCTTATGTACCCACATGTTTTGGGTTTATGTACTTATGTTTGTACTGGAAGGAGAGTTGAAGAGTCATGCACATGCATGTGTTTTTGTGTCTGTGTAAGCATTGAACCTGGTGATAGTTCATCATGAATGACTCATGATTGGTTCATGATTGTGTATCATGAATGTCGACTTGTCATTGGGAAGGTCGATATGTTTCAAATGAGTTTTGACTTGTGTCGATGTTGTCTTGACGACTATGTTGTGTCGGTCATGTTTTTCAACTTATGTTTAGTCGATGGTATTTGTTGGCATAAAAGTTAATTTTGAGTACACCGAGATGTAGGGAAATGCCATGTGCTTTGATGAAGTACAAGATGCGATAGTTTTCTTGAAGAGAAAAAGACTTTGTTGGCATCATTTTCAGTCTTGTATAAATTTGTTTTCAAGATTGATGGTTTTCTTGGCTTGTGACAAGATGTCGGGAAAGTTTTTGTAGCCATTGGAGAGCGGATTGTGTTGACGCCAAAGAGTTCACAAGAGGGACTTGATTCTCAGTGGGAAGGTTGGTAGTCTTCCAAGCACAAAGAGAACAGTGGGTCAGCAGCAGCCAGAGAACAATGGTTGAGGAACATAGCCAGTTGTAGTGTAAGGCATGTAAAGGTATCCAGGTGATTGTCAAAAAGACTTTTCAAGTAGAATTAGTTGATAGAACTTGAAAGAAGAAGAGTTATTAAGCTCAGATAGATAATCATAAGATTTTGTGGGTCCAAAATCCTTTTAGTGGGAAGGCATGATCAAAATCTGGACCAGGGGTCAAAATTTAGCTCAAAAATCAAAGTTCTCATAATTGTCTCAAAACGAACGGGTGCATATCCCTCATCGTCACGAACCCAACACAACTCATTTGGGTTCAAACGGATGTCGGATGAGAGAGATATCACAATTTGTTCGAATCGCCAAACAGGTAAAGAAAAATTGATGACTGTACAGTTCGTACAGATGCTGACATGGCATGTCCGTATGATGATGTGGCATGAGGTGGAATATGGTGATGTGGCATTCATTTATTGGTAGATTTCGATGAATCACGATGCGACACGTGGCATCATTTTGGTAAATGGTGTGGTGCAATGTGGCCCAGTCATGGGCTGCCACGTGGCACCATTGTAATTGGTTGTTAGTTCAAAATATTATGGAGTCCATGGGGATCGAACTCCGGACCTTCCCCAAGGACCAAGCGCTTTAGCAATGGTCACCTGACCAACATACCACACGGTGTTTCTTATAATATATGTGGGTTAAAATATATTTGAATTTGAATTATGGTTAAGTTGGCGCGGGGGGTTGGGTTGGGGCTTAGCCCCAGCCCGCAGTTGTATTGTATTGCCATACGACCATACCTTCCAAAAATTTGGTGTGCATATTGTAAATGAAGTTATCCCCCAGTCACACACTTTATACCACATGACCGTGTCGTTTGCGCGCGTGTTTTAAACAAGCCCCCGATTTTATATGTTTTGATATGTGACCACACACAGAAATATGCTCGCGGTTCCAATGGTTTTTAAATCCTGCAGTCTTGTGTATAATAGCATATGACCATAGCCAAGAAAATGCATGGGGTTTTGGATTCAATTTAAACGGTTTAACCACATGCCCGACAAGTGGCATTTAATCATTGGTTCAAAACTCAGCCCTTTTTGCGCTAGCGCGAGGTCACATGATGACCCTTGTGACCATGGTCTTGGCGGTTGGGGGTTGGGCGCACCCTAACCTTCCTACAGTTTCGCCCATTTTTCGGTTGTGCACCGGTGCTAGGTTTTAGCACGAATTTGAGCATGTGTGCTAGGTTGGGCACACAGAGGTGCGTTTTGGCGAACTAGAGACAATAAGCTTGAAGGAAGAAAATGGCAGGAGGCCTATCGTCTTCATTTTTTGGCCAAATGAGGTGCCGAAAAAGCCTAGCTAGGGTTTTTGGATGTTCTAAATCAATTGGCACTGTTTTAAAATCCATTTGAAAACTTCTTTTGCATGTTTTTCACCATTGAAGTTTCAGAGAGCTCCAAGGAGCTTGAAGCCCTCATTGTTTGAGGTCATGCTCAGATGAGGCCATGTTTTCTTTCTGTGATTGAATAATCATTTTTGGCTAATTATTATGCTCTGAACACATTGGGATAGGTTTTAGATCCATTTGAGGACTTTTACATGTGTTGTTTTCCACAAAGAAGATTAGGGAAGCTTAAGGCCACATGTAGAAGAGGTCATGCCCGGATGAGCCATGATCCATTTTCAGATTTCTATTAGTCATTTTGGGGTTTTTATGTATTCTGAACCCATTGGTGCAATTAGTATTTCCATTGGAGTTGAGCAGCAGCTTGTAAAAGAATCTTTGACAAATTAATCCTAGAGAGGCAAGTCCATTGAAGGAGGCTCAAGGAGATGTAGCCCAGAGAGGGTTGAACTCCTTTATCATTTTGTTATTGTTGTGAGTTTGATGGTCTATTTGATGCAAGTTATATTTGATGTGTATTTATTTAAAGCACATATTTAACCATTTAAAAGAACATTTCCTCACACATGAACATTTAAAAGAAGATGAATAAACTTGGCACATAATTTATCTTTCATATTTTAACACATGGAGCAAGGTCCTGTAAAGTTTATTTTAATGAAGTAGAGGGTGCTTGCATAGCATAACAAGTCATCCCACTATTTTCAGATCAATTTGTTACTAATAACTTAACATGCATAGATATACAATATTTGATCAATCGCACATAATACATAGAGACACAGATTTTGCATGACAAAACCCATAAAGGGAGAAAACCTCTTCTTCTTCATATGTCAATCAAGCTCCAACCTTGATGTACATCATAGTCTTTGAGAAGAAACTCAGATATGAGGCTACAACCTCATATAGCAAGCTACAACTTGCAAAGAGCACCAAATCTCAGATTTCTCTAGCACCAACTAGATAGAAGTACCAACTCCCAGGTTTCTCTAGCACCAACTAGATGGAAGCACCAACTCCCAGAATATCTTCTAGAACCAACTAGAATTTAGAGGAATACAATCCTCCCTAGCACCACCCTACCACCCTAATTGAATCTTAAAAAATTTACTTACTTTCTCTGTCTCTGATATGGTCTGTTACAACTCCATGTCTCCTCTGCCTTCTTCAGCTTCTGTGCTTTGTTCCGCTTCTGCATCTTTCTACTTCTATGCTCTACTCTTTTTCCTCCTGTGCACAACATCTCTCTGTTCAACTTCTCTTCTACCTTTTATGCTCTGTGCTTCCTCTGCATGATATACTCTATGCCTTTGATCTCCACTTTAGGTACAACATTCCATCTACTTCTACCCACATACATAGCTATAGAAAAAAGCACACTCTCTTCTTTGTTCTACATGTCTTTCTCATGCCTAGTCCTCTACATGATCATCATTGCAACTCTACGTCTTCTCTAGAAGTTATGCTGAATCTGTTCATCATCAGTGGCCATTATCCAAAGATTCTTTGGCTTCTCTGGCAGTTATCTTGAACCTGTTCATCACTATTGGTTGTTAACCTGATATTCTTTGGCTTCTCTGGCAGTCGCAACTCTTCGTCTTCTCTGACAGTTACAGTCAGTCGTTTTTGGCTTCTTTGGCTTCTAAGCCCCTTCCTTTACGTGACCACCAACGGTGACCACTCACCTATTCAAAAGATGCTTCGTGATCTCAGTCTAGCAAGCGCTAGCTCAGTTTTTCGATATGACCTTGGGCGATGATCTCATGTGACCACACGATTGTGGGCGCGTCCAAAGGTGGTTTGAAATCAGACTATGTTTCTCCCCACAATTTACCTCAAGACTTCGCGTGTCCTTTCTCCAAAACCATGGTTTCGATTGCAGCCCGCCCTAAACTTATTAATGTTCGCACACCTTCAATCCCTGTAATGCGACGGGACCGTCAATCTCATGATATTGATGTTTCTGATCTGTCCTTTCAAGTTCTATGGATCATATCTAACCTTCCTAAATCAACCAATGAGGCTTATTTCGTGATCCGGGCTTCGGGAGTTTTAACTCTAAAACCCTTCTTTCCTCTGTACGCCAATCTTCTGAAGTCGATGATCTGCAGACACCTATCCTTCTCAATCGAGGGATCTGCCTATACTTTGAGAATTTGACCTTTCAACTAGATCAACAGTTCTTTGGACCCTTTCTCAATCAACAGTCGAGATATCCTTCGGGTCTCTGGACTTCGACGATCTCAAGTCTCAACTTTCACTTCCCCTGTAATATGATCAACGGTTGAGAATACACCCAAAGTGATCTTCAGATCGTACGACTTGTGTCCACTTCGGGACTTTGGCATTCGGGACTTCGATGCTTTTGTCATTTGTTGGTGGTGAAACTCCTAAAGTAAATCTCCTGAAACATTACACACGTCACTTGTTGACTTGGCATGGGCTGAGTGGTTGCCACGTGTCACTTGTTGATGTGATCTACCACATGTCCTTGCTGACGTGGTCTACCACATGTCCTTACTGACATGGTCCGCCATATGTCCTTGCTGACATGGTCTCCCGATGTGATGTAGCTTCGGAATTTTGGCTCTCCGGGCTTTAGGAATTTCAAATCTCAAACTAAAACTCTCGAAGTGATTTATCCGGAGCTCACGATCCATCGCCACGTATCCCTTTAGATCTGACAGTTGAAATTTACTCTGTCTCTCCGACTCTCTGGACTTCAAATCTCAAACGTTTCTCCCTCCTAAACTCATGGTCTACTGACTTGTATCTTCCGACGATCAACGAACTGTATTCTCCTCCTGGTGATGAACGGTCTCAAATTAATTCATGACTTCAAAACTTTGGCAAGCTCCCTCACCTGCATGTGAAATGCGCCAAGTCTTACGCACCTTTATTTGATCAGAAAGTTGTTGGTTCTCTGGATCGATGATCCAACGGCCACTGTCGCTCTTCCTCCTGAGCTTATGATCTCTCTGACTTAGAATATTTTCTAAGTGTTCAAGGGTCTCAACCTTTGCTCCTCCTGTGATTCCATTTCTTGCACCTTGTATACACTTTAGGAACCGCTATCTCTTCTGAGCTTTCTCCTCTTCTGCTCTGACGCCTTATTAAAGAGTCACTTCGACACTTAGCCGAATTGTGGATATGTGCACTCCTTGTAACAAATTCTTACGCAAGGTTTGGTTTCACTGTTTTTCTTACCATCATTGACAAGCACACTCTTCTTGTAAAACATGCTAACAATATCCCCCTTTGGCATTGATGGAAACCCTGAAAGGCTGCACTATGCTGCCTAGACCTCCAACTGTAGCATCCAAACCACACCACACCTTTTCTCCCCCTTTGACATCAATGTCAAAGAAAACTGAGAGTGACTCTGTTCTCCCCTTGATCAAAGAGACAATAAGCACTCTCCCCTTGATTAGATATACTATGAGCACTCTCCCCTTGATCATATAGAATATTTTAACTTGATAACAGGGTCATGCCCAACATCTGGCGTAGATATTCAAACTGAGATTTTACAAGCGGTTTAGTGAAGATATCAACAATATGATCTTTGGATGGAATATAATGCACATAAACAATAGTGTTAGTTACTTGTTCCCTCAAGAAGTGATACTTGAGGGGTATATGCTTGGTCTTGGAGTGAAATACAATATTCTTGGACACACTAATTGCACTAGTATTATCACAATGAATTGGTATCGATGCAGTATACTTTACCTCCAAGTCTGAAAGTGTCTGAATCATCCATAATACTTGGGTACAACAAGTAGCAGCTGCAATGTATTATGCTTATGTAGTCGATGAGGAAATGGAACCTTGATTCTTTCTCAGCCATGCTACAAGAGAATCTCCTAAGAAAAATGCACCTCCACTCATGATTTTCCTTTCATCCATGCAGTTAGCCTAATCAACATCTGAATAGACTGATAATTGAAAATTTTGATTCCTAGGATACCACAGGCCATAGTTCATTGTTTCTTTCAAGTATCTGAAAATTCTTTTGACAGTTAGTAGATGACTATGTTTAGGTGCAGACTAATACCTTCCTACCATTCCAACATCATGCATTATGTCTGGATGAGATGCTGTGATGTACAATAGGATGCCTATCATAGACCTATATGAACTCTGATCAACATCATGTGAGTCATCATCCTTGCTTAACTTGCATCCAGTGACCATAGGTGTGCTCACAGGTTTAGAATCTTCCATTTGAAACCTGTTCAACATTTCTCTTAGATATTTTTCTTGAGAAAGAAATATTCCTTCATACCTTTGAGTAATTTCTAGACCAAGAAAAAATTACAGTTCCCCTATCATAGACATTTCAAATTCAGACTGCATGGCAAAAGCAAACCATTGTACCAATGAAGCATTATTACTTCCGAAGATGATATCATCTACATAGACCAACAGAATGAGAAAATCATTACCCTTTGTTTTGATATCTATATTGTTGTCAACTGTTCCTCTCTTGAACCCTTTATCTTGAAGATACTTATCCATTCTGTAATACCAGACACGAGGAACTTGTTTCAACCCATATAAGGCTTTCTTCAGCTTGCAACAAAGTCAAGGTTATCTTATAGTTCGAAACCCTTTGGTTGTTCCATATAGATTTATTCTTTTATATATCCATTTAGAAAAGATGGCTTGACATCCATTTGATAGACTTTAAACCTTTTATGACACGCATAGGCAAGAAATATTCTAATAGCTTCTAATCTTTCTATGGGCACAAATGTTTCATCAAAATCCAGTCCTTATATTTAAGCATCTCCTTTGTAGACCAATATAGCCTTATTTATTACAATATTTCCTTGCTCATTCATCTTATTTTTGTAGACCCATTTAGATCCTACTACATTTTTATTTGTTGGCGTAGGAACGAGTTCCCAAGTGGCATTCTTTTCAATCTGATCCAGTTCCTCATTCATTGATTTTAACCAATTTACATATTTACTGGCTTCATTAAAGTTCTTGGGTTCCACCATGGATATGAAGGCTATATGTGATTGCTCGATGTCTTTGATTATCCTTCTCCTGGTTTGTACACCTTTTTCTTTCTCACCAATTATTTGAATTTCAGGATGATCCTTTTGAGTAATTCTGGAGGAAGGATTTGATGTTGATTGTTGTCTCGACTCTTCCTGTCTGGCTGTCTCTTCTCCTCCCGATTCATCATCTTCTTGTGACTCTGAGATTTGATGTTCTTCATTTTCATTATTCTCATCATATTTTTCATCTGACTTAGTGCTTATTCTCTGTTGATATTTCACAAGAGTTTCTTCATCAATTCGAACATCAATACAGTCTACTAATTTATGCATTATTTTGTTAAAGCATCTGTATCCTTTACTATTCGTTGCATATCCTAAGAAGATACCTTTATCATCTCTACCCTCAAAATTTCCAAGATGATGATCATTATTTTTTATGTAGCATTTACTTCCAAATACTTTGAAGTGCTTGATTGATGTAGGTCGACCAAACCACAGTTCATATGGAGTTTTATCACTGTTCGGCCTTAGATTTTGTTCAGAATATGAACAATCGTGTGAAAAACCTCCACCCAGAAGGTTTTTGAAATGCCCCTTTCACTCATCATAGCCCTTTCCATCTGTTGAACTGATCTATTTTGGCGTTCTACAACTCCATTTTGTTGGGGAGTACCTGGAATAGTATATTGTCTTTTAATTCCATGTCTGTCACATAATTATTTGAAATATTTTGACAAAAATTATCCTCCTCTGTCTGAGCGAATTTATTTTAACTTCCTTCCTGTCCGATTCTCATCTAACGCCTTAAACGTTTTGAAATTCTCAAACAAATCATATTTTTCTCTCAGAAAGGAAACCCACGTAAGTCTGGAGAAGTCATCAATGACCAGCATAAAGTAACGTTCTCCTCCAGTTCCTTACTTTTGTGATGGTCCACACAGATCCATATGAACAACTTGAAGCAGTTTCTCTGAATATGTGAAACTCTTCATTTTTAATTGAGCATGAGTCAGCTTCCCCATTTGACAGGATTCACATACAGAGATATGAAGCTTATATATTCTTGGAAGATCTTTCATAGCGCCTTCATTATTCAATTTGACAATATGAAAAAATTCAAGTGTCCAAGCCTTCTGTGCTATAACCAACTTTCATCAAATTTGCTTAAATGACACTTCTCCTTATCTTCCTTCAGAATATAGACATTTTTTTCAGTTCTAACCCCTTTTGCAATCAACTCTCTTGTGTTCATTGTTTTTATTTTACAATTCTTGGCAGTGAAAGTGACTTCACATCCTCCGTCACATATCTGACTGACACTAAGAAGATTGTGCTTTAAACTATCAACAAATAATACATCTTGATCTTTTCTTCTTCCATTACTTAAGATTACTAGAACTTTACCTTTGATCTTTCCTGGAGCATCATTTCCAAAAGTCACACTTCCTGATTTACTTTCTTTGAGTGATAAGAACTTACTTTTGTCAACTGTCATATTACTGGAGCATTCGTTGTCAATATGCCAGGGGTTCTTTTGTCTTTAAGCTGACAATACTAATCCACACTTGTTATCTTCATTCTTCTTCCAAATCTTGACATTTTCAGCTCTGTGATTTGAATCTGGCTTATAGTTATTTAATCGACAGTCTGCAGCTTTATGTCCATAATTATGGCAAATGTAACATTCTGGTTTGTTGAATAAAGGATCATAACAATCGTTATGCTTAATCTGTGCCTTTTTCCCAGCCATCACATGATTTGCAGTCTGTGGTTGTTTGTTACTTGGATGTCTCATTATTTTTTGTGGCAGATATTTATCCATTGACAATATTGATTGCTCATGTCTAAATATTAAAGAACAATTTACAACTTTGTGGCCAAAGTGAGAACAATAAAAACATTATCGATAGAAAAAATCTTTGTACATGAAAAATGGTTGTCTTCTTTGATCATGTTGATTTATTCCATGCTGATGATTTCCTTGGGCAAAGGGTGTATTATTTCTTTGTTTTACAGATTCAATTCTTGTACCTTTTTCTTCACTCCTCCTAGGCGACTAATTATCTTCCTTTGTTTCTGTAGGTTTGTTGTTGTCAATGGTTGTGGATTTGACAAACTTTATGGATTCTTTGTTTCTTGGTTGACTACTACTTGATCCCTCTTCATAACCCAAACCAGTTTTCAACTTTGAATTCCTTTGCTGATTCAGAATGGAGGCTAATATTTTTGAGGCTTTAAAACTTGTTAGATTCTGATGATATAAGGCCTGGAATTTCTCTAGATCTTTTCTGACAGTCACTACTTCAACTTCCAATTTTTCACCTTTTGTTTCAGCTTCCTTCAATTTTTGTTTGAGGATGTCTTCAATCTTCTTAACTTCTTCTAATTTAACCTTCAACAGAGAAATTTCTTCAGATGGTTCATTGCTTGTTTTCTCATACCTGAGCAGTAACTATTTTTGTTTTCTTTTCTTTTCTCTGAGTCTATCAATATCTTCCATGGCACTGACAAGCTCTCCTTCAAGATCTACTACTGCTTCACAATCAACGAACTCACGTCATGTATCTTCAGTATTTAGGTCTTGTAAATTTATTAGCGTGATATCATTTATTTTAGTTTCAATAGAAGAGTCGATGCTTTCATCATCTGAAGGATCGTCATCATTGTTTACAAAAAGGATTTTATTTTTAAAATTATTCTCTTTATATACCTTCTTGTGTTTGTCCTTCTTTTCATTGTCATATGTCTGATCCTTTATTTTGTGAGGACACTTAGATGCAAAATGACCTATCTTACCACAGTTGAAACATTTGAAGGGCAATTTACCTTTGTATTTGCTTGATCCTTTCGTCAGTCTTCTCACAAAAATATTTCAATCTCGTGTATATCGTAGTCTTTGTTTTTCTCCTCTTTAAAGGATTCCTCTCTTGTAGTGGATTTACTTTTGGTGATTCTCATTTCATAAGAAGTTAGGGTTCCAAGAAGTTGATCTAGTGTCAAATTTTTGAGATCAGTTATTTCCTCTATAGCAGAGACCTTTGAGTTAAATCTATCAGGGAGAGATTTGAATATTTTTTGGACTAAAAAGGTTCATCTATCTTTTCACCTAGACCTTTCATAGTGTTGACAAGTTATTCTATACGTAATAAGTACTTACTGATAGTTTCTTCTTCATCCATCTTTAACTGCTCAAATTTTAGTCCGTGAGTCTGTAGTTTTGCCTCTTTCACCTTTTCATTACCTTCATAGCTACTTATCATCTTGTCCCACATAAATTTTGTTGAATCATAATGCATGACTTTGAAAAAATTGGTTTATGCAAGTCCACTGAGGATGGAATTCATTGCTTTTGCACTAAATATAAACTCCAGCTTGTCATATTTTGAGGCCAAGACTACAGGCTTCACATATCTAGTTTCAACGACATCCCAAACATCAACACACAAAGACATTAAATATGTTCTCATCCTTATTTTCCAGAAGGCAAATTTTGTTCTGTCAAACATAGGGGCTCTATTAGTTGAACTCTCTTCATGACTAGTCATGTTCAAGCTTATGGATCTACCTTTGATCAAAGGCAGCAACTCTGATACCAATTGTTGAAAATATAACCGAGAGGGGGGGGGGTGAATAAGTTATAATATAATCTTGAAACTTTTCTTGTTCTTTTCTGAATCTTTCTAGATTATTATTTAATGTGTTACTAATAACTTAACATGCATAGATATACAATATTTTATCAATCACATAGAATACACAGAGACATAGATTTTCATGACGAAACCCATAATGGGAGAAAACCTCTTCTTCTTCAGATGTCAATCAAGCTCCAACCTTCATGTACATCATATTCTTTGAGAACCAACTCAAATATGAGGCTACAACCTCTGATAGCAAGCTACAACTTGCATAGAGAACCAACTCTCATATTTATCTAGCACCAACTAGATGGAAGCACCAAATCCCAGGTTTCTCTAGCACCAACTAGATGGAAGCACCAACTCCTAGAATATCTTCTAGCACCAACTAGAATTTAGAGGACTACAATCCTCCCTAGCACCACCCTACCACCCTGATTGAATCTTACAAAACTTTACTTACTTTCTCTGTCTCTTATATGGTCTGTTACATCTCCATGTCTCCTCTACCTTCTTTAGCTTCTATGCTATGTTCCGCTTCCTGCATATTTCTGCTTCTATGCTCTGCTCTTTTTCCTCCTGTGCACAACACTTCTCTGTTCAACTTCTCTTCTAAATTTTATTATCTGTGTTGCCTCTGCATGCTATACGTTGTGCCTCTAATCTCCACTTTAGGTACAACACTCCATCTACTTCTACCCACATACATAGTTATATAAAAAGCACACTCTCTTCTCTATTTTGCATGTCTTTCTCATGCCGAGTCCTCTACATGATCATCATTGCAACTCTTCATCTTCTCTGGCAGTTATGCTGAATGTATTCATCATCAGTGGTCATTATCCAAATATTATTTGGCTTCTATGGCAGTTATCCTGACCCTGTTAATCACTAGGAGTTGTTATCCTGAGATTCTTTGACTTCTATGGAAATCACAACCCTTCGTCTTAATTGATAGTTACAATCAATTGCTTTTGGATTCTTTGGCTTCTAATCCCGTTCCTTTATGTGACCACCGACGATGACCACTCGCCTATTCAAAAGATGCTTCACGATCTCGTTCTAGCAAGCGATAGCTCCTTTTTTTGAGATGACCTTGGGCGATGATCTCATGTGACCACGCAATTACGGGTGCATCCAAAGGTGGTTTGAAATCAAACTACACTTTTCCCCGCAATTTACCTCGAGACTCCACATGTCCTTTATCCAAAACCATGGTTTCGATTGCAGCCCACCCTCAACTTATTAACTTTCGTGCACCTTCAATCCCCGCAATGCGATGGGACCATCGATCTCACGATCTTGATGGTGCTCCTGAATTGATGTTTAAAATCAGTCCTTTCAAGTTCTACAGATCAGATCTAACCTTCCTAAAGCAACGACTGAGGTTTATTTCATAATCCAAGCTTCGGCAGTTTCAACTCTCAAACCCTTCTTTCCTCTGTATGCTAATATTTCGGAGTCGATGATCTATGGACACCTATCCTTATCAATCGATGACTCTGCCTCTACTTCGGAAATTCGACCTTTCAACCAGATCAACGGTTCTTCGGACCCTTTCTCGATCATCGGTCGAGATCTCCTTCGGGTCTCCAGACTTCAGAGATCTCAAGTATCAACTTTCACTTCCCTAATATGATCAACGATTGAGAATACACCCAAAGTGATCTTCTGATAGGATTACTCGTGTCCACTTCGAGACTTCGACATTAGGGACTTCGGTGCTTTTGTCATTTGTTGGTGGTGAAAATCCCAAAGTAAATCTCCCATGGCGATGTAACATTACACACGTCACCTGTTGACTTGGCACGGGCCAAGTGGTTGCAATGTTTCACTCGCCGATGTGATCTGCCACATGTCCTTTCTGACGTGGTCTTCCACATGTCCTTGCTGACGTGGTCTGCCATATGTCCTTGCTGACGTGGTCTCCCAATGTGACATAACTTCATAATTCCGACTCTTCGGGAATTTCAAATCTCAAACTGAAACTCTGAAAGTGATTTATCCGGAGCTCACGATCCGTCACCACGTATCCCTCTGGATCTGACGGTTGAAATTTTCTCCAACTCTCCATCTCTTCGGACTTCATGGATTTCAAATCTCAAACTTTTCTCCCTCTTGAACTCATGGTCTACTGACATGTATCTTCTAATGATCAACTAATTAGATTATCCTCCCGGTGATGAACGGTCTCAAATTACTTCGGGACTTCGGAAATTTGGCAAGCTTCCTCACCTGCGTGTGCAAAGCGCTAAGGCTTGCACACCTTTATTTGATCATACAGTTATTGGTCCTCTGGATCGGCGATCCAACGACCACTATCACTCTTTGTCTTGAGCTTTTGATCTCTCTGACTTAGAAGGTTTTCTATGTGTTCAAGGGTCTCGACCTTTTCTCCTCCTGTGAGTCTGTCTCTTGGACCTCATCTGCACTTCTGGGAATCGCTACCTCTTTTGAGATTTCTCATCTTCTTCTCTCACAACTTCTTAAAGATTCACTTCAACACTTAGCCGAAATGTGGATCTATGCACTCCTTGTAACAGATTCTTATGCAAGGTTTGGTTTCATTGTTTTTCTTTCCATCAATGACAAGCACACACTTCTTGTAAAACATGCCAATAGGCTTCTCAACTATATGAGTGCCCACAAGATGACTTGCAGTGGCCGGTGGGTTTCTCCCAGCATGAATTGCAGTGGCTGGTGGGTTTCTCCTAGCATAACTTGTAGTGTCTAGGTGGTGATCTCCAACATGACTTGCAGAGGTTGGTGAAATTTTTCCAGTATGAATAACAGTGACTAGACTCGTTCCCCTGACATGACTTGCAGCGGTTAGTTTCTTGTCTTAAACATGATTTACATAGGTTGTTGACATAACTCCAACATGACTAATATAGGTTGGTTTCACACTCCTATCATGATTAGTAGAGGTTGGTTTCTTGTCTTTAAGATGACTTGTATAGGTTTTTGACATAACTCCAACATGACTAGCATAGGTTGGTGAACTAATGCTAGTATGACTCGCAATGACTAGACTCATGCTTCTAGCATGACTCACAAGGACTAGTTTCTTTCCCCCAACATGATTCACCGAGGTTGGTGATAGGTCTCCAACATGACTTGTAGAGGTTGGTGACAGGTATCCAACATGACTAGCAGAGGTTGGTGACTTCTTCTTCTTACTCTTCCTCTTCCTATTCCTTTTATACTTCTGGTTAGTAGTAGCAAGACTTTCGCTAGAAGAGGGGGAAGGAGAACGAGTATAATTATTAAATGTATAAGGTGAATGATCAACATCCATATGATTCCCATGATATAAGGTGATTATATAATAAGCATCAAGAGCATTTGGGACATTTAGAGTGGTACACAATGAAACTGATAGTTGTACATTCAACTCAAGAATGTCCAAAGTGACCATCAAGGGGGCACCCACATTTCCAAAGAAAGGAAAACAAAAATAATCCTCTTGGGAAGGGGTCTCTTGGTTGGTATCCTCAAGAACTTTTTCCATATTGTTATTATGTGGAGGTTCATCCATTTCAATATTGTTCATGTCCATAAAATCCTCACGCACTGACTCTGATGAACCAGTGGTATAAAAACCCATGACTTCTAGGAGACAACTCCACACTTTCAAGAAAAAGAATAGGGGTCCTTCCTGACCAAGCGAAGCAGTTGGTCAACCACCCTAAATCAATGATCCAAAAGTGGTGATACTAAAAAAAACTAAGGCCAACTATACAAAGAAACACTCCAATAAAAATCCCTAAGAGAAACATAGCAAGACAACAACTTCTCTAAAACTTCGGCCCAGGTGGATGAGGTCTTGAGTCCAAAGGAATGAAAAAGTGGAAAGGGACCTTCCAGATCAAGGCATGGGTTGATCACTTCCCATGAGACAACGAACAAAGGAGTGAGAAGCATTGATCCTAACCTCCACTGACCAAGATTATCCAGTGAAAGAACCCATGCTTCGCGGGGCACCCTCTAACAATACCAAAAAGTGTGATACAAAATATTCCCTAGGTATCATGGAAAATATCCGCAGTCACCTTTCATATCCCTAGGAAAATAAAATAAGGTCACCAACTCACCTTCAACATCCTAGGGGTACAGTCGATAGGAGGAGCCCTAAAATCTTCCAAAGGACTGACACCATATGGGTTAGTATCACTTCAAGAAAATCCTCCAATATACGATTTGTCCATTATAATTAGTTAATCTTTGGAGGGGATATATCCTCAGATCTTCTTTACATGACTTCATGTTTGAATCTTGTATTAGAATATCTTCCTGGGTATACTTATACGAGAGTTGGATTTGATAATTTCCTAGCTCAGACTCCTATGTTTTTTTTTTCTGTCCTTGGAGAAATTAATTCTCCAACCTAAACCAAGGCCCTAACCCTAAACTTATCTGTGAACCCTAGAAACAAAGTCTAGTGCATTTTAAGTTTAGCGTTCATTTTAGCGACTATTTTTACTCAAAGAGTATGGAGTGAAATTGATGTTGTTTGAGACACTTGCTAAAAATGAAACTTATATGAACACTGACAAATAAAACTTTACACTAATTCTTCAATGAAAAAGAGTTTCAAAAAATAAAATGCATGAACAATCCTTCAAAACTTGAAATGCAATTTTTTTCTTTTTTGATGAAAAATGCACAATGCAAAGAAAGAAAGAGACCTAACTAGAAAAAACTAGGTTTTTTCATTTTCTTTTTCTCTCTACGAAAGAAAGAAACATGCCTAAAGACCTGAGTGCTATTAAGCAAATTATTTTCTTGAAAAGTTCTAAGACAAGGGAACAAGAGAAGAATGACCAACAAACAAGTAGTTTTGTATTTTTTGTTACTAAAAGAAATGAAAGGAAAATGAGATGCAATTTTCCTTTTTATTTTATAAACAAAAGGAAGAAGGTAAATATGAAGAAAAAAGAAAATCAAGAATCACTGAAACACAACAATCAAACTGTAAACTCATCCCAGCCACACATGACTGAACTTTCGACCCACCTAAAGAACCTTATAACCAAAAGACTAACCTAACCAAAAGAAATGTCTTTTAGATGTTTTCAAAATTTTCTGAGATTTAACGGAAAAATAAAAAGTAAAAGAAAACCCAACATGCTCATATTCTATTGATGAACCAAACCAGATCCTCCCAGAACAGAGAGAAAGACTTAAAAATAAGTTTTTACACATATCTGCGACTGTGTACACTAGGACTCACAGACATCCACAGGTAATACAAGGGATAGTTGCAGATATACACAAATCATAATGGGACAAAGCATAGATTCACCAGTAAAAATTGAAAAATAAAAATTCGAATCCAAAAGGAGGCTTCTAGAAACTTTGGACAAAGTTTCTAGATGGAAAATGCGTTGAAAATAAATCCTAGAAAATATGAAACGTTACATAAATCAAAGACAATCCAAGACACCCTAAAAACAACCCAAACTAAGAGAAGAGATCCCCAGTATGGTAACCAATTTTGTTTAAGGATTTTTCCCATGTGACCTTGGGTCGTTGATCTAGGTGGAAATTGGTGGCCACCCACCTATTCCAACTGTCTCCTCTTGACAATTTTTAGTTCACCACGTTCTTCTGTAATTATTTGTAATTCTGGGTTCTACACTTCTAGGGTTGTCTGAATCCATACGCATCTTCCAGGTGGAGACTGGTAGCCACTGTTACACATTATTTTCATCACCCTTATTACCATTAATGATGTAAACCTATATGTTGCCTTCAGAGGGGTCAATGGCCTGAATTCCTGAAGAAAGAAGGGAGAAGAACTTTCCCTGAGAGTATAAGTTGTATTTTCCTTTGTAAAAAACCCTATTTTGGAGGATTTCCGTAGGTTTCTATATACATAGGGTGTGGAAATGCCTGATTTCAACAGGTTTCTCTATAGCTAGGCTGTAGAGTTTTCGCAAGCTGCACTATAGCTAGGGTGCGACGGCCTTCGTACGTGGGAAAAATGAGCATCTTCTTGATGCTTCTAGAAGGAGAAGCTTCTATGGTGAGGTGGCTTCCAAGTGGTTTGGATGTTACTCGCTTTCATGATTTAGTGGGATCATCCTAACCTCCTCACCTTATCCTCTTTAGCTTATAAAAGGAGAGGAACTCTCATGGAGAAAGTTAGCTTGAGCTCTATTGAGTTGGATTGAGCTTTGGAAATTTATGTTGGCTTTGAGATTTACTTTGTCAAGATAGATTGTGAGTAGCTATCAAATCCTTGGAGCAAGAAGTGTGTGGGAAGCAAGGAACTGTTGGAAGGAACCTGACAACATCAAGGCATCTGGTTGTATCTTTCTTCCACATTATATAATACAGTTGCATGTTTCTTTCCCATAAAATCATTCTCATTTTATTACATGACTCCTTGATCACATGTTTAAGTTTTCATTGAATATATTATTGTTGCTTTCACTTTGGTTGGTTTGTGTTTCATTATAGGATCAATAACACAAGAGCACCGTAACGAAGCAGGGACAATAAATATATAAGGAAGAGAGATTCAAAGGTATGTCATCAATTGCGTCTTTGGTAGTAAATTCAATGATTGTAACTTAAGGAAAGCATCATGTCCTGTCTTGTTTTGTTCTAGATACAGGTGGATCTAGGGAGATTAATTTATGTCCACATTTACCGATTTATCCTACAACATACACCCACCTAATCCAACAGGATCATTTTGGAAGTTTTCATGTCAGCACATATTTTTGTACTTCCAGGGCCGTTTTGGCACCCTAAATAGTGTTTTTTTGGTTTTCCATCATTAAACTATAGCCAAAGTTATATTTTGACAACATAATGTGTAGTTCTCAATAATACCTTTCCAATGGGATATCATGTGCCAAAAACAGAGGTCATATGCAAAAGTTATGACCTCATGAAGTTGAGGTACCAAATTACCCATCGGGGCCCACATAAGTTTTGGTGTTTCATCTCCTAGGGTTATGTTTTTAGATGTATAGGGTTTTGGCATTCATGAGTAATTTTAAAAGGGCCTTTGGAGCCTCATTGTAGTCATTTTTCTTATACATATGAGCATACCAGCCACATCTCTTCTCAGAGATAACTACCACCATTCAAGCAAGTTGTTTTCAGTTTTGTAGTTTTACAGTTTCATTCTATTTTATTTTTTCAATGGAAGTTAGTGTTCACTGGATATCTGTTGTTGTTATCTATATCTCTCTATTATTTTATTCAGTCTGTTATTCATTTTGTTCGACGCATAAATCCGGATCAGTGGTATCAAAGTGGTATGCTCTTCATTTATTTTTCTTTGTGCATGTCCCCGACAAGATTTGGGTACAAGAAGTTGGGACTCGAACCAATCGAGCCTTTGCAAGATCATCCATGCCGAGCCTGAGAACAACCTATGGGGGAGGAAAATAAAGATGATGGATCAGGAGATCATTTTAAATTTTTTCTCGAGGAATCCCTTGCATGACAAAGGAACAAAATGATGGACAACTTTTCACAGATCCTCCAGTGGTTTCCCAGAAACCCCCTTCAAGGTACAAGGAAATTTTGATATTATATTATTTGAAGGACCGATAGATGTAGATTTGGTGCAGAAACCCCTACTCTCCCTCGGGGTTGCATGACCTCTCATTTAAGGATCTTAATCTCCTCGAGCTGGATTAGCTCCTTGATACCTTACTGGTCTCATACTAAATCAAACACATGCCTTGTTGTCACCCGAGGCATAGGTCGTATGGTACCCATGAGCCCTGCTTTCTTAGCACTTTTCCAAATCTCAACGTCGATGGGCCTAGCTCGTTAAGCTAGCCCTTCTTTGCATGTGACCTTGGGTTGTGACCCGAGGCTTAACCTCTTGGTGCTTCGTGACTTCAGAACTTTTAACCAGGACCAAATCAATGATCCACGTCCCCCTTTGCAACCAACGGTCGAGATGTAATTCAGGACTCCACGCTTCCGGAGTTATGGATGTTCTGACCTCCGATTTTTCCCGGAGTATTCCATACCCGAATTTCTAGATTAGGCGCCACGTGTCCACCCAAAAAAATGCTCTGGTCCAGTTCGAGACTTCAATGTTCGGGATTTTCGGACATTCCTACAGCTTTTTCCCCAGGAGTGTTTTCTTCCGTAGTTGAGGATCGTGCACCACGTGTCCTTCCTAATCAGCGGTCCTAGTTAACTTCAAGACTTCAGCCTTCGACCTTCAGGAGTCTCAACCTCTCCACACTTTCTTTCTTTCGGAGTGCTTTAACCCAGAGTTCACGATATGTTGACGCGTTCCTCCCACAGATTGACGGCGACAAACTGCTTCAGCTATTCTGGCTTCGGTAGTTTCAAACTCTCCTCCCTCGTTTTCTCCCAGAGTGATTTCACTTGGAGTACATGATATGTCGATGCATGTCTCCCACAAATCGATGACAATGATTCACTTCGGCTATTCGAGCTTTGGGAGTTTCAACTTCTCCACACACGCTTTCTCCTGAACTGATTTCACCCAGAGTTCATGGATCTCTGCCATGTGTCCTTCTGGATATAATGGTCTAGGTTTTCTCCGCTCCCTGTCGACTTCCTTCCAGAGTGTTATACCTTCGAACTTCCAGATCTATCACCATGTGTCCTTCGCAATAGACGGTTGTGATCCACTCCGCTCTTCGGGACTTCAGGAGTTTGTCACACTCCACAACTGAAATCTACCGTAGTGAATTTTATTCGGAGTATCAGATTTGTTGACATGTGCCTCCTAGAAACCAATGGCCAGGATCTACTTCGGCCTTCGGCTCTTTGGCGATTTATCTCTCTCCTTTTCTACAAAACTCCCGGAGTTTTTCTGCTACAGATTTATAGATCTTATGCCACATGTCTCTCTGGATGATGGACGGTCCCTAACCTCTTCAGAACTTTGGAGAATTCCTTGCTCTTGTGTGCACAATGAGACTTAAAGCTCGCGCACTTTTCCCAGATTCAATGATCTAGAATGATCCTGATTCCTCCTGGATAAATCTTGGCCGATAACTCGATAAACCTTCATAGCTTCACTCCCTTTGAATATTTCTTCCCTCTATCTCTCTTGAGCTTTGTTTCTTGAACCATTTGAATCCTTAGAGGGATACTTCGACATTTAGTTGAACTTTGAATATGTGAGCTCTTTGCAACAGATTCTTATGCAAGTCTTAGCTTCTTGTGGGCGACTATGCAGGCCTTGCAATAGTCCCTTTTCACTCCTTGCAAATGGAAGTTTCACGCTACCTCTTCTAATCTTATGAGTTGAAACAGAATCTATCAACAAACTCCTTACGGATTGTATGCACACCTTGCATGAACTCAACGAAGAGAAACTATTGAAGCTTATCCACATGCATTACATTTTCATATAGTCAATAACATAACTCATTCATACATGAAAACAAAAAATAACAGGGAAACTGTAAACAATATCAACACCATGCGTTGGGTCAATATCCCTCTGTTATATTCATTCAGATGTAAGTGGCTACAACTCTAATAAAAACAAATTACATTCAGTAACAACTATCTCCCACTAATCTGCAAGAGCCTCCCACTAATCTGCAGCAACCTCATTTGGGCATACAATGCATCTACATATACAAGAGGTCCTCTAGGGTTCCCTCCAACTACCTATCTCATCAAAGTAAAATATTACAGCTACTTAATTCATGTTAAAATAAATGTATGTGACAAACACTTAAGGTGAATGTTCAGATCTACGCCAAAATCGAATAAACTAAAGGACAATCTGATCTCTCCTGGTTTTACGCGATTTTTCAACCTTCGACCATTAAAAATTCTTTGATTCATCATTTACTTAGAATTTCTTTGAGATAAGCTATGTTTCAAAATTCAAATTTTACTCAAAAGGTGCGCAAAGGGCGTTGAGCTGTCTTCCATGTGTGCTCTGATGATGATGATCCTACATCATACTCCACTGTTGGGAAAATCATGAGATCCTACTCATGGCTCCCTATGCTATGTTGTTGAGACCTTCCAGGGTCCCATACTTTCTCTTGGAGATGTCCATATGCTCCTTTTCCTTGCTGCTTATTCTACCCTACTGCTCCTGTAGGTTCCTTTCTGTTCCATCCTTCCTTGTTTACTGCTTCTTGTGTAGCTTCCAACATCAATATTTTAACCTCCTCTATCGCCTCTTCAGGTTGGTCCAATGGTTGGCTCTTCTCCTTCATCCCATTCTGTTGTATCTCCCTTTCATCAACTTCCAACATGACTTGTTGGATTAGCTGAATTTGCATCTTTACCCTTCTCTCTAGGGCCTTCAATTCTTCACAGAGATCTGCAAAATCCATGCTATCTGCTGCTCTCTTCTCTTCTGTTGTAGGTTTTAGTTCCGCAGTTATCTCCTTCTCAACTTCTCAGCTGAAAATGTTTTTCCATTCCTCTGAATATTCATCTCCTTCTGTTGTAGATCCCAATTCTATAGTTTCCTCATGTTCATCTCCCTGGCTGAAATTTTGAGCAATTCCACCAAATGATCTTATTTATCCATCTCTTGGGAACATTGAAATGTGTGCTCTTTCTCCTTCTTACCAATCTGATCAATATGACCCTTCATGTTATATTCATCTCTTGTGGCACTAGCTGGCCACTCTACTGCAGATTTTAGTTCTACAGTCTCATCACTGAGCTGCTGCTCAACTTCCTCTGCTAACATATTGACTTGTATCATCTCCTCCCTTGACATATCTCCAGTTTCCTGTAGTCGTTCCTTGGATTGGTATGCTCCTTCACCTATTTCCAACCTATCCTGTTGGATGTGCATGCTTTGCACTATCACCCTTCTCTCCATGGCTTCTAGTTCTTCACACAAATCAACAAACTTTATACTGTATGCTTCCTCTTCATCTGCAGTCTCCAGTGTTGTAGTCATCTCCTGTTCAGCTTCCTGGCTGGAAAGTTTGAGCCATCCCTAAGAATTCTACTCTTCTTCTCATACATGGGAAGACTTTAGTATCTTCTCCATTTCCTCCTTTATGACAGTCCCCGTTGGCTTCCCTTATTCTGTTGCATCTACAACACATATTCTAACCTCTTTTTGGTTGATTGGAAGGAATATTTTGATTCCTCCAATGATCAGAATGCACCTCTGACCTTCCTCTTTGATGGTGGAAGTGTTTAACTTCTCATCATCTTCATTAAAATGGTCTACAAACCCACATGAGTCTTCATACAGATGAGGTCTTTGTTCTCCCTCCCTGTCACCTGTCAACATTCCTTGTTGATATGAACTCTCCTCTGATCTCCCGAGACTTTCATACAGTCTCATTTTACTTCCCTTTCCTACCTGGAAATATAGGATTTATCCCTTTCCTTCCTGGAAATCTATAAGATCTTCAATTGATCCCATCTCATTTCCCACCTGGAAATTTGAAAATTCATTTCTTCCCTCCTGACAGTTTATGAGACCTTTAACTGATCTTCCTTCCTCATCACTGAGGATTTTTCCAACTTCTAGCTCACAAATGCAAACCAACTCCTCCTTTGTGTCACTGAGGTTTTTAGCATGCCTCAACCACTTTCTCATCATCTATTGTTTCCTTTTGGACAAAAAATTCTGGACAGGCCACTTAGCTTTCCTCTTCAAAGGCCATTCATATGTCCAATGTGCCTTTGCTTCCTACTGCATCTTCAATGTCAGCTTCTCCATTTTTTCTCTGATCTCCCTGAGATCTTTGTCAATCTCAGCTATGTTTTTATGTTGGTGTTATTCTCCTTGACCACATATATGGCCTTCATTAGCCATCTTTGTCTGCCTACCTCCTAGAAAGTCTGTTGATCACTCTTCAACTGAGAGCATCTCTATATTCTCCCTGCAGTCCACTTGGTTGTCCATTTTTTGTTGAACATGTGCAACCATCATTCATAGAGTATCACACTTTGTTTCCTCTCTCACCTGCTATCTACAAGAAAATTTGTGCTTCTGATACTACTTGATATTGAAATATTACCTTTTCTCTCTATTGCCTGTTGTCTGCAAGCAAATTTAATCTCTAATACCACTTCGTGCAGACCCCCCCAACTCTCCCTCGGGGCTGTGCGACCTCCCGGTCAAGGGAATTAATCTCCTTGAGACCTTACTGGTCTCAAACTAAATCAAACAGAGGCCCTGTTATCACCCAAGGCACAGGTCGTATGGTACCTTTGGGCCCTTCTTTCTTAGTGATTTTTTTGAATCTCAACGCTGACGGGCGCTAGCTCCTTCCACTAGCCCTTCTTTTCATTTAGACTAGGTTTGTGAACCGAGGCTTAACCTCCTGGCGCTTCGCGACTTCAAAACTTTTAACCAGGACCAGATCAACGATCCACGTCCCCCTTTGAAACCAATGATTGAGATCTACTTCAAGACTCTGTGCTTCAGGAGTTCTGGATGTTCTGACCTCCAATTTTCCCTAGAGTACTCTGTACCCAAGGTTCTAGATCAGGCTCCACATTTCCACCCAAATCAACGCTTTGGTCCACTTGTGGACTTCAGCGTTCGAGATTTTCGGACGTTCCTGCAACTTTTTCCCCCGAAGTGTTTTCTTTCGGAGTTGAGGATTGTGTGCCATGCATCCTTCCCGATCAACAATCCTAGCTCACTTCGAGACTTCGGCCTTCGGGAGTCTCAACCTCTCCACAATCGATTTCTCCCAGAGTTCTTTCACCCAGATTTCACGATCTGTTGATGCATGCCTCCCATAGATCGATGACCACAAACCACTTCAACTATTCGGGCTTTGGGAGTTTCAAACTCTCCACCTTCACTTTCTCTCAGAGTAATTTCACCTAGAGTACACGATATGTCGACACGTGTCTCCGATATATCAATGACTGCGATCCACTTCGTCTATTCGGCCTTCGGGAGTTTCAACTTCTCCACACCCGCTTTCTCCAAAAGATCTTTCACCCGAAGTTCACGGATCTCTGTTGCGTGTCCTTCTGGATCTGATGGTCTAGATTTTCTCCGCTCCCTGTCGACTTCCTTCCGGAGTGTTAGAACTTTGAATTTCCATATCTCTCACCACATGTCCTTCACAACAAACGGTTGTGATCCACTCCTCTCTTTGGGACTTCGAGATTTTTTCACACTCTACAACTGAAATCTCCCGTAGTGAATTTTCATCAGAGTCTCATATCTGTTGACACGTGCCTCCTGGTGACCAACGACCAGGATCTACTTCGTCCTTCAGCTCTTCGGTGATTTCTCTCTCTCCTTGTCTACAAAAATCCTGTATTGCTTCTGCTTCAGAGTTTCAAATCTTACGCCACCTATCCCTATGGATGATGGACGGTCCCTAACTTCTTCGGGACTTCGGTGAATTCCTCGCTCTTGTGTGCACAATGAGACTTAAATCTTGTGCACTTTACCTAGATTCAACGATCTGGAATGATTACGCTTCCTCTTGGATGGATCTTGGCTGATAACTCAGTAAACCTTCAGAGCTTCACTCCTTTTGAAGATTTATTCCCACTATCTCTCTTGAGCTTTGTTTCTTGAACCCTTTGACTGCTTAGAGGGATAATTAGACACTTATTCATACTTCGAATCTATGTGCTCCTTGCAACATATTCTTATGCAATACTTAGCTTCTTGCAGGTGACTATGCACGCCTTGCAACAGTCCCTTTTCAATCCTTGCAAATGGAAGTTTCACGCTACCTCTTATGATCTTCTTAGTCGAAATAGACTCTGTCAATGCACTCGTTGCAGATTGTATGTACACCTTGCATGAACTTAACGAAGAGAAACAATTGAAGCTTATCCAAATGCTTCACAGTTTCATAAACTCAATAACATAACTCATTCATTCATGAAAACATAAAATAACAGGGAAACTGTAAACTGTAGAAACACCATCAGTTGGGTCAATATCCCTCTATTATATTCATTCATATGTAAATGGCTACAACTCTGATAAAAACAACTTACATTCAGTAACAAATATCTCCCACTAATCTGCAGCAGCCTCCTACTAATCTGTAGCAACCTTATTTGGGCATACAATGCATCTACATATACAAGAGGTCCTCTATGGTTCCGTCCAACTACCTATCTCAACGAAGTAAAATATTACAACTACTTAAGTCCTATTACAATAAAAGTCTGTGACAAAAAATTAAGGTGAATGTTCAGATCTACGAAAAAAACAAATAAACTAAAGGACGATCTGATCTCTCCTGGTTTTACGCAATATTTCAACCTCCGATCATTAAAACTTCTCTGATTCATCATTTACTCAGAAGTTCTATGAGATACGCCATCTTTTAAAATTCAAATTTTACTCAAAAGGCGCGAAAAGGGCGCTGAGCTGTATTCCATGTGTGTTGTGATGACTATGCTCCTACATCAAGATGTTGTAGTAAATGGTTGAATTTGCTTGAAGGGTATTTTTCAATCCATAATTTTTTCGATAGGGAAAATATTACTTTTACACTCCTCAAGGTCGTCCCCCATATTAAGTACTGGTGGGACAATTACTCTGAGCAAAGGGCCATAGAGGAATCTACAATATTTGTGGTCGCCCCCGCATGGGGTTCCTTCAGGGATGCCATTAAGGAACAATACTACCATGTTGGAAGCTACGAGGACCAATACACAATATGGACCACCCTGCATCAGGAAAGTGAGCAGACATTACCATATTTCACCAATATTTCCCATACCTTGTGCACAAAATTGGTTATTAAAGACTCTGAGCGACATCTGGTGCTCAAATACCGTGGATGTTTGCATAGATTCATTGAAACATAAATGAAGTCTCTGGATATGTTGTCAAGATTGAGCATAGATATGTTGTTAAGATAGAGCATAAATTTAAGAAGAAGAGGTGAGAGTTTGGATCTGCAAACTCCTCACAGGCGAAGCAGGGCAAAGGTGTCCCCAACCCACAAAACAAGGGACAAAGAAAATATGGTCACGCTCAAGATAACCAATCTAAACCACAACACATGAAGGGTAATGATAAGTAGAAGAAGGACACGAGAAAATGGTGTGAATACCCTAAAATCCCTTGGCACAACACCGAAGAATGTTTCTCCAAGCAGTCATTGGTGGCTGAGCTAAAATCTTCCAATTCAGAGGCAGATTTTTAATCCGAATAAAATCTAGAAGGAGGGAATCAGATTATCGATGTTGAACCCAGTGCCACTATCACTACCACAAAATTCCAGCCAAGAAAACCAGAAGAACAAGAGGAAGGGGAATGCTTTTTTCACTCACAGATGTGGGTAAAGGGGGCTCTGATTCATTTCATTGTCGATAGAAACAATCAGAATAAATTTATCTCAACAGAGTTCGTTAAGCGGCTGGACGTGTTGACGACACCACACCCACATCCCTCCATAAATTGGCTTCGCCAAGGAAGATATCTCCATGTCAACCAACAGTTTTGTCTTCCCTATGACATCAAGCCTTTCAAAGATGAGGTGTTGTTTGATATTGCTCCCCTTGAAATTTTTTATGTTCTTTTAGGAAAACCATATTTGTGGAAGCGACATGTTGTGTATGAGTCTAGACCCCACAATTTTAATATTACTTTGGGTAGACAATTGTACATGATACCAGAGGTAGCGCTGCCTACCACTATTTCTTTAATCTCTGCTAAGAAATTCAGTAAGGTCATTTCATAGACCGAGAAGTTCATCTTCTTTGTGATCCGGGGATGATTTTAAGGATGGAAAATTATTTTAAAATGTAGAAACCTTGGCGAATCTTACTAATCCTTCATATGTCAACTATAAATGTTTGGTGATATTTTTGTAAAAATATTCAAATTTTTAAGTATTTTATAAAATTTTGGCGATTTTTAAGGTAAAATAATTTTATCCTATAGAATTTGGGCGAATCATTTTTAAAATAGTGAATCTCGTTTTTGGAAAAACCATGGAAAATTAGCCCATGAGTGAAATTTAGCCCCTAAAATCATCCTTGTTGTGATCTGTTCTCATAGTAATAAGAAGGTCGTCGCCACATCCATGATCTCTACAAAAAGCCTCTCTTTGCAGAAAAATCAAGTGGACAAGATCATGGGAGGGTATAGAGACATCTTCTCCTCACCCACCGGGGTATCGATGCAATGCCAAGTCAAGCATCCAATTGATCTAACCACTGGTGCACCTCTTCCTAATAGACCAGTCTATCGTCACTCACTGATCTAAAATAATGAAATCAAACATCAAATCCAAGAGCTGCTTCAAAAGGGGCACATCAGACCAAAATGCTTCCCTTGTGGAATCCCGATTGTACTGGTGCAGAATAAAGATGGGACTTGGAGGCTCTGCATTGATTACAAAGCATTAAAAAAAATCACAGTCAAGAATCGGTACCCAATTCCAAGAATTGATGACCTTCTTGACCAAATCAAGGGGGAAAAGTTCTTCAACAAGATTGACTTAAATTTTGGCTACGACCAGGTTCCCATCAAACCAACTGATGTATGGAAGACAAATTTCAAATCTAAAGAAGGTCTCTTCGAATGAATGGTCATGCCCTTTGGATTAACAAATGCACCAAGCACTTTCATGAGGTCGATGGATGATGTATTGAGACCCTTCACCAACTCTTTTGTGGTGGTCTATTTGGATGATATCCTCTTCTTCAAGAGAACTTGGGAGGAGAACATGAAACATATTCAATAGGTTTGAGCACTTTGTGGCAACACAAGATATATGCCAACTTAGAAAAATTCTCCTTTGGCATGAACAGGGTCCAATACTTGGGCTACATTGTTAATGGGCATGGGGTACATGTTGATCCAGCTAAGATCCACATCATCCGTGATTGGCCATCCCTGACCACACTAACTGAGCTTCAGATCTTTTTGGGACTTGCCAACGTCTACCGATGGTTCGTGTTTGGATTCTCCCATATTGCATGGGCCCTCAATCAAGTGACCAAGGGCGGTGGAAGGACAAATTTTGTGTGGGGGAAGGAACAACAATGAGCATTTGATGATCTGAAGCATCGTTTGTGCTCATATCCAGTACTCTTCTTACACGATCCGCAACAACCGTTCAATATTGAGATTGATTTATCCGACTATGTTGTAGGCCCAATTCTCACTCAACATGGTCATCCAATAGCATACCATAGTGAGACACTCTCAAATACTGTCCAAAAATACCCCACCTATCACAAGGAAATGTATTACATTGTACAAGCTTGTTTTCAATGGAAACATTACACTATTGAAAAGGAGACAATCATGCAGACTGATCACAAGCCTTTTCATTTCATACAGACACATGGGAAGTTGCAGAACGACCGCCATCAAAAGTGGTCCGACTACCTACAACAGTTCCATATCAACATCAAGTATAAGACATGGAGAAAAAATTGTGTCGATGACTGCCTTAGTCGACCTCCTATGGCTGCACTCACCATCGTGCTCCATTCCTATGGGCATGAGGTATCTAAGTGGCCCCAACTTTATCAACAAGATTGATAATTTTCCACCACCTATCATCCCTTGGGTACATGCACGAATTCCACCAATTTTCACATTCAGGACATATTGTTATGCCATTTGGGCCATATCTGTGTTCTTGAAAGAGAGCGTTCAAAGATGATTTTGGAGGCTTACTACAATTGGATGGAAGAACATTTTGGCATGGAGAAAAGTGTGGTTGTTCTATCAAAATATTTTTATTGGCCAAAACTTTGATAGGACATCAACAAGTATATCAGATATTGCACTGCATCAAGAAGTATATCCAAGCCATCCATCAAGAAGTAAGGCTTATACACCCCTCTTCCTACTCCTGAGAGGCCTTGGGAATCCATCTCTATGGATTACATGTCTGGCCTTCCCTCCACCAAGCAAGGTAATGATTGTGTATTTTTGGTAGTTGATTGGTTTTCGAAGATGGCCATTCTCAAATCCTGCAAGAAGAGAATCAAAGCGACAGATACTGCCAAGATCTTCCTCGAACAAGAGTAGGTCCATTTTGGGATAACAAAGAACATCATATCCGATTTGGACAACAGGTTCCTCAACACATTTTGGTTGAGTCTCTGGTCACTATTGGACACCAAGATCACTAAATCCACTGCCTTCCACCCTAAAACCGATGGCCAAAATGAGGTTGTCAATCGGATGATTGTGCACATCCTACGCATGTATAACTCTAATCATCCATGTACATGGGATGAGAGTCTTCCCTATGTTCAACACAACTACAACATGGCTCTCTATAGCCCCACCGACCATAGCCCATTTCAGGTGGGGCTGGGATTCCAACCCTTGGGTCCCATTGATGTTGCACTACCTCTTGCAACCACACAGGAAGAATCTTCCCATGTTCATTCTGAGGCTGAAAAAACCACCATATTCATTGAGAGGATTCAGCACATCCGCCAATAGGTCCATGAGATTTTGCAGAAAGCCAATGTTAAGTACAAGAAGCTCCATGATCAACATAGGGTACCGCATCAGTTTTAGATGGGAGACAAGGTCTAGTTACATTTTTAGAAAGAGAGGCTTATAGGGCCCCTTCAAAATATCCACGTACTTCTCTATGGGCCTTACACTATCACCAAGGTTGTGGGTAGAAATTATTTTAAGCTCAACACTCCACCCTTCCTTGGCTAGCACCCTATGTTCAATGTGGACCTCCTTCGACCATATTTTCCACCATTATTGGAAACCCCAGAGATCGCAGAATCGTTGACACCAACAGAGCTCAACCCTTACTGCATGGAACAAGAATCCACTGATCAGATAGTGGACAAATAGGGCAAGGGCACTTTCCAGCAGAGGATCCAACTTTATCAGGTTGTCAAGGAAGGGCAACTCCTACACCAAGGAAAGTGGCTCACTCGAGGCCAAATTCAACAGAAGTTTCCTCACCCGATGGGGGAAATCAATGCAATGGATACCATTGCTTCCTAATGGGGGAGGAATGATCTTGGTGGATGTTGGTGGCCGCCCACCTATTCCAACTAGCTCCTCTTGACAACTTTTAGTTCATCATGTTCTTCTGTACTTCTTTGTAATTTTGGGTTCTACACTTCTGGGGCTATCTGAAGTCATACACAACTTCCAGGTGGAGATTGGTGGCCACCCACCTAATCCAAATGGCTTATTTTGGAATTTTTCATGTCAGCACATCTTTTTGTACTTCTAGGGGCGTTTTGGGGCCCTAAACAATGTTATTTTTTCTTTCCATGGTCAAACTGTAGACAAAGTTGGAATTTGATGGCATAATGTGCGTTTCTCGAGAAGACCTTTCCAATGGGCTATCACGTGCCTAAAATGAAGGTCATATGCAAAATTTATGACCCCGAGAAGTTGAGGTACCAACTTACCCATCATGGCGCACATAACTTTTGGCATTTCATCTCCTAGGGTTAGGTTTTTAGATGTCGTGAATAATGTTAAAAGGGCCTTTGGAGCCTCATTGTAATCATTCTTCTTAGATGGATGTGTGTAGCAGCCACATCTCTTCTTAGAGATAGATACTACCATTCGAGCAAGTTGTATTCAGTTATGCAGTTTTATATTTTCAACCTATTTTATTTATTCAATAGAAGTTATTGTTCACTGGATATCTGTTGTTTTTATCTGTATCTATGTGTTATTGTATTCAGTCTGTTATTCATTTCATTCCGCTCATAAATCTAGTTCAGTCATGCCACAACAAAGCGAGACCATACACAAAATATGGAACCTACCCTCACATACAAAAATGCCACGAGAAAAAATCACATACAACAATGCTATGAGAAAAAATAACTACTTTGAGGAGAGAGAGAGAGAGGGGCCTCACACCATGAATCCTACGTCTGATGTTGATGTTCGGTCTCCACCTTTTATTTCCCCCCTGATCTCTTCTAGTATCAACCTACAAAAGAAGACCATGTCCGTGCTATAAAAAGGTAGTTATGAACTACAATTATACATATAATGTGAAAATATTCAAGTATGTGAAGAAAAATAAGATATATCAACATATTAAAATCAATTTACAAATGTATGGAGGGAAAGAGAACTCTTTTATTGAAAATGGTAAAAGTGGGTAGTTACAACTTGACTCGAACCATCGACATTGCCTTTAATCCAACCACCCACGTTCCTCCATTGGTCCTTCAAGAATCAACTTAGTAAGATGGCCCTTATTCGGATGACCCAAAATGGATAGGAATACATCCTATGGTCATATAAGGGAGAATAAGGAGTATTGGAAAACAAGTTATAGATGAGGGGGATGTTACTTACAAGATTAAGGAAAACAGGGAAGCTTGCAAATTCAATAGCATAATCTTGCACCTAGGTTGTCCTCCTCATCCATGCCCCAAAAGGTTCCTTTATACCATCCTCAAGGAGTTGAGGTGGTTTAATTCTGTTGTGTATGGGCCAAGGGAAGTTTGGAAAAGATCCCAACCAAAAACCCCACCCAAAAATGTGAAATTATTTTATTTTTCATATTTTTTGAGGGCATCTGCGAGTTACAAACTAGCAAGGCACAAACATCCATGGTTTGCACATTGGTGACCCATGGATGGAAACACTAATGTTGTTTTTTAGATGAGTTTAATGAAGGAGGTTGGTATTTACCTTTGCAAGTTAGGGAAAAGGACTAAGCCATCTCACAAATGCATATGGTGTGGCAAATTGTGGTATAACAATATAATGCATAGTTTTTCTTAGATATGAACTTGCACGAAAGAAACCTTGTCAACAACACAAAAGAAACCTTGTCAACAACACAAAACCTAAAATTGGGATTACAACAATGAGAATTGTGGTTTTGTTCATTCAATTTATAGCATCATCAAATACTTAGTCCTTTGTTCTCTAGAATGATCATTCCCCTTTTCCCAATTGTATGAATCTTTATCTATCACACTCTTTCACTTTCTTCTTCTATTTTCTAGCAACATTGACATCAATGTGATGATGCTTTGAAAATATTTTGAGCATGCCCCATATCTCTCTTTCCCCTTTCCTCATCCCAAGTCCAAGTTCAAGGAGATGCATCCTTTGTACCTTAATGCATGGAACAATATTTTTCAAGGTGGGTGAGATTCATAAGAAAAATAGGGGGAAGGTAACATAATTTTTATATCATCAAACTTATGCATTAGGGATATAATCTAACAACCTACTCATTCATGCATTTTCACACAGTTTAATAGATAAATTGAATAATCAATATCCTCAATATAAATAACATACTTGGTGGCATTGACAAGTAATTTCCTTTAACTTCATGTTTTTATGGATCTTGGGAAGCTCCAAATCATAAATATATTAGCCTAAATAATAAGTAATGGATGAAATTGTTGGGCCATGGAATTTGTAATGTCTCCTCCTTTACGGCATCAAAATAAGTGAGTATAGTAGAGGCAAGTTTTTTTTTGAAACAATTGTTAGGACAAGTGATATGTGAAAATGACATACATTAATAATTACACAATCAAATCTCATCTCATCTCTACACAACAAAATACAAATACAACTTCACTATTTTTAGACATCAACCATATCACATAAAGATAAAAAAGGATATCTACCTACCCAACCTATCCTACACATTTAGGACCTCCAAGACACATAATCAACACTCAATTCCAGGATTCGTCCGATTGATTTTGACCATTTAAGGTCTCAGGAATGGCAGTTGTTCTGAAGAACAAGGAGATATCTAGTTCCCTTAACCACAATCATACTCCAAAAATTTGTGACTAAATCAACAATAATACCCTTCAATAATACACAGTCGTTGTGAAACTATTATTGATTCTCTACCAAATAATCACAATAATCACATCATGACACTTCAATGAATTTGTCAAATTTAATTCTGAATTACAACTGTTCAACATGGATTTTTAAAACATTCAAAATCTAATCTTACTACATTAACAACTTCATAAATAAAATACCGGAACCAATGAAGATAGAGAGTTGATGATGTTTGTCAATGACTTGTGCTCCTTCTTTATTCCAACTTGCTAATCACAGAGACTTAATTAGTACCTCCCAGCCAATGCTAGGGTGATCCAGGTGGATATCGGTGGCCACCCACCTTTTCCAACTGGTTCAAAACAATTTTCTGGCAATTTTGACAATTTACTATTTTTAGCAGGTTTTAACTTCTGGGGCTATTTTGAAGGCCTAAATGAAGGTTTTTCGAGATCGAGGTTATAAATAATAGTCAAAGGCATGTTTGATCCCTCAAAATGAATCTCCTCAACGATACCTTTCCAACAAGCTATCATAAGCCTAAAACGGAGATCGTGTGCAAAAGTTACGACCTCGGGAAGTTGATGTACTAACTTACCCAAACGGGGCCCGCATGACTTTTGGCGCTTCATCTCCTAGGGTTAGGTTTTTGGATGTATAGGTTTTTTGGCATTCCTGTTTATTGTAAAAAGGCCTTCAGAGCCTCATTGTAATCATCTTCTTGTGAATGCGAGTAGTCGTCACATCTCTTCTCAGAGATAAGCTGTCACCATTCTAGCGAGTCTTTCACTCTGTATTTTTACAGTCTCTGTACATTTCTTTCATTGATAGAAATCATGTATTATTGTATATCTGTGCTTATGGTTTCATCTCTGATACATTTCTGTTATCTTATTGAATATCTGTGATATCTCTATGCATTTCTTTATTATATCTCTGATATCATTTCGTGTTGAAAAGACTCTGGATCAGTGGTATCAGAGCAGGCTGCTCTTAATAATTTTTTCAGTGCATTTCCCCGACGAGGTTCGAGTATAGACAGTTGGGTCTCAAGCTTGTCTCTCTTGAAGACAATCGCTCTCGCACACCCAAGAAACCCTCAATGGCGGAAGAAAAGAAAAACGACAGAGCAGACGATCATATCAATCTGTTGCTTGAGAAAGCTCTCATGCGACAGAGGGATGAAATGATGGAGAATTTTGCCCACATCCTTAAACGCCTGCTGATAGAATCAGGTGCATCTTCATCAAGCAACCACTTTGGAGGCACCTCGCCTTTCAAGGTACAAGTTAATTTTGATATTCCTGTATTTGAATGACAGATAGATGCAGAAGCCCTAGAAAAATGGTTAACTCTGCTAGAAGGTTATTTCTCTGTTCACAATTTTTCCGACAAAGAAAAGATCACCTTCGCACTCCTTAAAGCTCTCCCTCATGTCAAACATTGGTGGGAAACTTACTGGGAGAAAAGTTCCACAGAGGAGTCTCGAATATATGGGGTCGATCCCACTTGGGATTTTTTTGTGGATGCGGTAAAGGAACAATATTACCTTGTTGGCAACTATGAGGACCAATACATGAGATGGACCACATTGCAGCAAGAGAGGGGCCAAGAAATTCCAGAGTTCACCAATACCTTCCATACCTTGCACACCAAGTTGGGTATCAAAGACTCCGAGCGACATTTGGTTCTGAAATACCGTGGGGCTCTATACAGATACATCCAGACTTAAATGGATTTTCTGGACATCTCATCACTCGGTGCTGCTTATCGATATGCTGTTAAAATTGAGCAGAAATTTAAACACCAGAACAAATGGGAATTCGGGTCTGCAAATCTGCAACAACCAAAGTATGACAAAGATGGCCCTAACAAACAGTCTCCCGAAAACCAGTCCAAGACACAGGAAAAGAAGGGTCATGGGAAGACAAAGAAGGACACTGAAAAATGGCGTGATTTCCACAAAATCCCCTTCACAACATCGATAAATGTCACTCAAAATAGTCATTGGTGGCCGAGATCAAATACAAGGAGCTGAACCCTGATTCAGAATCTGATTCTGAAAATACTGGTAAAGGACAGATCATTGATGCAGACCCCACTACTATTGTCACGACCGCAACAATTCAACCAGAAGAACTAATAGATCCTGAAGAGGGGGAGCGCCTTTTTCATTCACAGATGTGGGTGAAGGGGACCCCGCTGCATTTTATTGTTGATAGCGGAATCCATAAAAAATTCATCTTAGCAGAGGTCATCAAACAGTTGGGATTGTCGACAACACCACACCTGCAACCATACAACATCGGGTGGCTTCGGCAAGGACGAAATATTCGTGTCAGCCAACAGTGTGATGTGACAACATCCAACCCTTTAAGGATGAGGTATTATGTGATGTTTCCCCACTAGATGTCTATGATGTTCTCTTGGGACAACCATATATGTGGAGACGCCATGTTGTTTATGAGTCTCGACCCCGTAGTGTCATTGTTACTTTGGGGGGTCATCTCTACAGAATACCAGAGGTAGTTCCAACTATTTTTCCACCTAAAAAGTGTTGCAAGGTAGTATCTCATACTACAAAATTCAGCTTCTTCACAATCTGTTCAAAAGGGGGACAGAAGGACACTGCAACCACTACAACATCGCCCCCTGCACCTTCTATCCAACAAAAGCAGGTCGAAAAGGTTGCAGCAAAGAAAAAATATTCCTTCTGCACACCTTCCTCTCATGTAGCTCGACTTGTTGAATAGCCTCAACTTCAACAGGTTCATGACAGACTTCCACAAACTAAGTAGCGCGACGTCTCCAGCAATACAAGCAACTCACCAAGATGCAGATCCAACAAATGATTTTCCCTCTCCCCCGAGAACTCAACGCAATGGAGACCATTGCTTCCTAAGGAGGGAGGATTGATCCAAGTGGATATCGGTGGCCACCCACCTTTTCCGACTGGCTCAAAATAGTTTTCTGACAATTTTGACAATTTACTATTTTTACCAGGTTTTAACTTCTGGGGCCATTTTGAGGGCCTAAATGAAGGTTTTTTTAGATTGAGGTTATTAATGATATCCAAAGGCATGAATGAGCCCCCAAAATGAATCTCCTCGATGATACCTTTCCAACGATCTATCACACGCCTAAAACGGAGATCGTATGCAAAAGTTACGATCCCGGGAAGTTGATGTACTAACTTATCCAAACGGGGCCCATGTGACTTTTGGTGCTTCATCTCTTGGGGTTGGGTTTTTGGATGTCTAGGGTTTTTGGAATTCTTGTTTATTGTAAAAATGCCTTCAGATCCTCATTGTAATCATCTTCTTGTGAATGCAAGTAGCCATCACATCTCTTCTCAGAGATAAGCTGCCATCATTCTAGCGAGTCTTTCACTCTGTATTTTTACAGTCTCTGTACATTTATTTCATTAATAGAAATCGTGTATTACTGTATATCTGTGCTTATGGTTGCATCTCTTATACATTTCTATTATATTATTGAATGTCCGTGATATCTCTGTGCATTTATTTATTATATCTCCGAGCTCATTTCGTGCCGAAAAGAATCCAGATCATAGGTGTACTCTTCTTCCTCCTTATACCCCTGATCCGCAAAGGGGCCACACACAAGAAACTGAAAATAATAGCTCCAAGGCTTGCCTCGCAAGGTAGAGCTTCCAATCTTTCTACAATCTTGGTATCCCAACTCTCACAAGTAAAACACAATCAAAACAATTTTGGCAACATAACCTTAATGGTTCTGGTCCCAACGAATGGTCCATACCTAACTGAATCAACCTCTGCTGGATCAAAGATTCTCATTGATCTAGAGTCATCGTTGTCAAACCCTTGCATGACTTCGCCACTCAAATATCCCGATGACTCCACTCTTCGACGAATGATTGAGATCTATTCTCCATGTCAAATCCGACTAAGAATCATTCTGAACCAAAGCACAAATATTCCTTAGGGTGATAGCCTGATTTAGGAATTATTCAATTCATGGGTTCTATTAGATTCATATTCTAAGGTTTTACCAGGTCTCCAAAGTTCAAAAACTACTATAATACCATTAAGGATTTCAGACTTCATCGAAGGTGAAATTATTGCATATCTTGCAAGATTTCCACTTAGGTACAAGAGGTTCCCTTAGGGAATAATTCCTTTTTAATCCACACATGGACCTCCCAACTACTAGGGCAATCCAACCTTCCTCAATGATTTTTTGTTTCCATATACTATAAACTTTCCTCTCAATACTTGTAATATCCTTAGGGATATAGACTACCCATACTTTACTTAGTTTTAGGAGTAACATCAAATCTAAAGTGAAAGAAAACAATCATATTCCATTCTACTAAGGAATTCAACTAATTCATACATTTTTTTCACATTCATTAGTCAAACAAGAAAACAACATATTTACAATATTAAACATTCATCAAACAAGCCAGGTCAAACACTTATTTGTTTGGTGAATGTAATAACCATATAACTGAATGAGTGGGGATTCCTTTCCTCCCAACCTTAGGCAATGTTGTATAGTACCTTCCTACAACATGCCACCCCCGTGCCAAGCCATGGTACCAGAAGGGAAACGATTCAGTTGGCTCTCAAGTTTAGAATGATCTAGGAAGGTTACTCCCCTTTCTCTACTGACAAAACATAAGTTTTCCCCTTCCCCTTGATCGCAGGGATTCCATAGGTTTATCAAGTACCTTCTCTACTAGATTTCCTCTGCATAAGGGAGCCCCTTCTTTGTTATATAGTCCCTCAACAATATCCATTTATTAGTGTGAGTTTATATCCAGTAAGTACCAAGATGAAACCCTCTGTTGCTTTAATATGGATTTGGGTCTTCTATGTTTCAAGGTGATCATTAATATTTTTGGATAGCTTTCTATTTTTCTCAAGAACATCTTTCCTAATTATTATTCCTTCTGACTTGTGCCAATGAACACCTCTATTCACTGCACCATCCCTCTATGAGTATGACACTCACTTGCTCTTCCTCGGGTTATCTCTTCTCACATTTTATTCATGTGCTAGTCTCTACACACCTGTCGTCCTTGTTTCCTTTATTCACCATTGATCTCGCACACACGTTGCCACCAAACAATGTTCCCATGTCTTTTAACATTTGGTCTCGTCTTCCCCATTTCCTCGGGGTTCCCGTGACTTATCCTAGACGTGACCTACTATCTTAGGTTCAAATTCTTAAAGGGGAAAATCTGTGGGAGTGTTATTCATAAGGTCATTTAGTTGACCCCTTTTTATTCTCAAGAGATCAGGACTGTCAATAGTATTATTTGCCTCAACCATCAGTCTCGTTGCTTCATAATCAGTTCACTTGGATTCATGCAGGTTCAAGTACATTGGTAGGTGATGTAATAAATGTTTCTAGGTGTAGGTTGGAATGTTGAGCAAGATTTCCTTTTTTCTCATTGAATCCTCTCCATTCCCCCTCACCAGTCCACCTCACCCATTCCACTTCATCAATTCCCACTTGCGATATCATGGCTAGTACTTTAAAAGATTTTCTCTCTCAATCAACTATTTGGTGTTTTTAATTAATCAAAACATAATTACAAGCTTCATAAGCACATTATATGAAGTATTAACATAATTACAATCATGGGGGAAAACATGGTGTTACAGAAGATTGAACGTTTGGAGGCTTCTAGTAGTGGAGAGTGAAGTGGGGATCATTGAGTTTTCATTCATTGTACATTAGTAAATTTTGGCATGAGTTTCCCTTTAGTTCTATCCATTTTTTATTTTCAGCACACATTTTCGTTATGTACTATGGGTATGATCTGTCATTTTTTAGTACATTGATGCTTATTCTTAATACATGGACGATATATTTTGTGCAATATAAATTTTATGCGATAATTTTATGTCAATGCAAATCAGGGTTTATGTACGTACATTTTCATAGTAGGAACCCTTTAATTTGTATTAGAACAAATTTGTGTAGACTATCTTAGAAAGATGCCATATAAAAATAAGAATATTCATATAAAGTGACAATGTTAGGGACTTAACCTCCCTAACCCTGCACATAGGTATAATAATATATTTTCCATGTAATAAAGGCCTACATAATAATGTGAAAAATTCTAATGTAAGAAGAATTAATAGAAGCTTCCGCTTCTAGAAAGATCTTCCTGTAAAATGTTCTTTGGAAGATAGAATTAGTATAAATAGGAGTAGAAGGAATGATAAAGTTTTGTCTTGAGAGTTACTGTAATAGAGCTCTACTCTATTGGAGGTTGGCCCCTCGAAGAGTCAAGTGAACTTGGATTTCTATCAATAAAGGTATCATTGTTGGTGTTGTTATTCTCTATATTTTGTTCTTTCGCTAGTATTTGCTGCAATATTTCTATTTATGCTTATTATAATAATCCGGTACCTTACAAGTGGTATCAATTCTCTTTTCTGTGCATAAATTGTGGGAATTTGTTTTCCAGGGTAGAGACATGTATTGATGTTGTCTTTAAATAACATAGATATGTCATTCAATGGGTAAAACTATAGCTGGGGAAGAATACATGTAGGAAATATAGATGATTTCATGGGTTTACTCGAAACAAATGTTTCACCTTGTTGGAAACCTTCGTAATGCCTGTTGTTACCCCTTCGAGTAGTACCACATCAAATAGAATTTTTACATGACCATCACTCCCACATACATTTAGGTATATAGGGAGTCCCCTAGATCTCCTCAAACCTTCTCTAGATCAACCAATAAGTTTTTTGATTGCTATAGTGACATTGGGAGCAACATCCAAGAAGATACTCTCAAGTGCCTAGATAATTAGGTAGTACGATTGAGCCTCCTTAGTTGGTTCCATGAGATATTGGGTTGAGTACTATTGTTTGACCCCATACATATATTATAGATATATAGCACATGAAAAACCCTTATCTATAGGAAATCTAAAAACACTAATCCTTGGGAACATAACAAACAAAAAAGAAACATAAGAGAATTTTTCCACGCAATCCTTTCTCTTGCATCCTGGTTGTGAAATTCCTACAAAATTTGCCCTGTTAACAAATTGGGAATTCTATCACTGTAGTATTCATCAAGATAAAGTACAAATATGTAGGAGAAAAAAACCAAATAATATAGGGGTCCTACTAGAACTCTTATTTGAGACCTATCCCATTATATTCCTCTCATCTCCTTGATCGTAGTGGTACGTATCACTTGTAATCCTTTTTTTTATCTGTGGACCCTCCCACCCTTCCCGACACCTTTATTTTCCACCTATCCCATTGGATTCCTCTATTCATCCTATCCACTGTGATTCCGCTCATCTATAACCCTTTTTATGTGTGGACCCACCTACCCACTATTTTCTTTTGCCAAAATGGATCTCACCCAAGTATCATATGTTTTCTAACAACATGGGTGGTTGTGAAATTGTGCTCGATGTTGAATGTTCAAACACTCTTGACCCCATCCTTGTGGATTTTAAGGGCCTAACCATGCAATTCTAATAGGATAGAAAATAATATAAGTTCCAAGTAATCACAACAAGATCACCTAATATCATCAGTTCCCACCAAATGGAAAAGCTACTCAAAAAAGGTCATTCTGGCATTATTTCCCAACTCCATTCCATTCACGTCATTGAGACACCCTTTGTGCACCCTAACATCCAATATATACTCTCCCAACACCAAGATATTTTTAACACTCCCAATGGAGTACCCCCTTCCTGCGGCATCCATGATCATTCCATTCCTCTAGTACCAGAAAGTCTTCCTCCCAATGTTCGCTCTTATCTCCGTCCCTTTTCCAATAAAAATAAAATTGAGAAAATTGTTCAAGAATTTCTAGAAGTAGGTGTTATACATCCGAGTAATAGTCCCTATTATTCTCTGGTCTCCATGGTACTCAATAAATAAGGAACTTAGCGCATGTATACAGATTTTCATGCCCTAAAAAAACTCATAATCAAAGACACATTTCACATTCATTTCACTGATTCCATTTTGGATGAATTGAGTGATTCTCAATACTTTAACAAAATTTATCTTCGTTATGGATATCACCATATATTTATGAAAGAGGAATACATCCTGAAGACTACATTTATAACTCATGAGGGTCACTATGATTTCTTGGTCATGCTCTTTGACTTGTGTAATTCCCCCTCCACTTTTCAAATTCTCATGAATCATGTCTTCTGTCCTTTCCTCCATCGATTTGTATTAGTTTTCTTTGATGATATTATCATCTATATTAAAATTTGGCAATCCCAATTCACCCATATGGATCAAGTTCTCCATCTACTGTCGAAGCACAAACTTTTTCTCTAACAATCTAAATGTGATTTTGGAGTCTTTGATGTTGGGTACCTAGGTAATATTGTTGGAAAGGATGGTGTATGGGTGGAACCTATGAAAATTGAAGCTATAAAGGATTGGCCTTTCCCTAAAACTATTAAAATATTGCGTGGTTTCCTAGGTTTAACGTGATGTTATCGCAAGTTTGTTCGTAATTTTGGAAAAATTGTAGCTCCTCTCACTGCTCTCCTTAAAAAGAATGCTTTCAATTGGAATTCAATAGCTAATCAATCCTTGCAATCCTTGAAGGATGATAGATGCCCAAATCCTATCCTGGAACTACCAAACTTCACCAAGACATTTTTCCTGGAATGCCATGCGTCAGTCAAAGAAATTGCTGCAATCCTCATGCAAGATGGCCAACCTTTGGATTTCAATAGAAAAAAGCTATTAGAGAAACATTTGGGCCAATCAACCTATGAAAAGGAAATGTTGGATATTCTGCATGCAGTGGATATGTGACATCCTTATCTATTTGGGCAACACTTCCAAATTAAAATTGATCATTGTAGCCTCAAGTATTTTATGAAACAAAGAATTTCCTACCTGGAGCAAAAAAAATGGGTGACCAAGATTTTTGGATAAGATTATGAGATCATCTACAAGAAGGGAAAATAAAATATGGTTGTTGATTCTATTTCAATGAAATATGAAGAAGAAGGGTCCCTATTTTCCCTCTTAGTCATTGTAGCAGACTGGCTTCAAGCCGTTCACCAGGAATGGTTGTAATACCCCAAAATTTCTAGCCTAATCCAAAAACTGCAACATGATCCTCAAGCTTCTCTAGGGTAATCTTGGAACAATGAATAGCTTCACTATAAAGGTCACCTATATTTAAGAGAACAATTGAACCTTAAATCTACGGTACTATATGAGTTTCATGCTTCACCCACACCTAGGAATTTGAGGTTTACCAAATTCTATGAATGGGTCAAACATCATTTTTTTCTGGGACGGTATGAAACATGAAATCCACACCTTTGTGGATGAATGTGATACCTTTCAACGCAATAAGGTAGAAATAGCCAAATCTCCATGAACACTCCAATCGCACTTGATTCCACCTACTATTTGTAGGGATATTTCTATGGACTGCATTGTTGGCTTACCTTAATCGGGAAATAAGCCAGTGATCATGGTGGTAGTAGATCATATTTACAAATATTCTCATTTTTGTGCTCTTCAAAACCCATTCACCACATCCAAAGTGTCTCAATGTTTTATGGATAATATATTCAAACTCCATGGAATGCCTTAGTCTATTGTATTTGATCATGATCCAACTTTCAACAACAAATTTTGGCAATAAATTTTCAGGCTCTAGGGAACCCAATCTCATATCAACATTGCCTATCATCCCCAAAACGATGGAAAAAATGAGGATGTCAACAAGTGTTTGGAAACATATTTGCAGTGTTTTGCGTATGACATATAAAATGTCTGGGTTCATTGGCTACCCCTAGTTTAATGGTGGTACAAGACATCTTATCATAATGTCAGTCACATGACTCCCTTTGAAGTAGTCTAAGGGAAAAATCCACCATCGGTTCTCTCATACATACCAGGTGTATCAAAGGTTTGGGAGGTTGAAAAAAATCTTACAGTATGAGAAGCCATTCTTCGTACCCTTAAAGAAAATTTGGTCTTGACTTAGAATAACATGAATCAACAAGAAAATCAACATAGTTTCGAATGTCAATTCATTGAAGGGGACTAGGTATTTCTTCATATGAAACCTTATAAGTATAATTCACTCAAATTTGAACATTTTCAAAAACTTTCCCCCAAATTTTATGGACCTTATACAATTCTCAAGTGAGTGGGGCCCATGGTCTATCGATTATCTCTTCCTAGTCACTCTAAGATCCATTCTTCTTTTCATGTCTCATGATTAAAGAAGGTGATTGGAACTAATTTCTAAACTCAAACCTGTCTCCCTGCGTTGGATGACAAAGGTTTCATTTGATTGCAGCCACAAGAAATCTTGGACTATCACAAGCGTCATCTCCATCAATGCACCATCAAGGAAGTGTTAGTTCAGTGGAAGGATACACCTCCAAAAGATGCCACCTATGAGCCAACTACTATTCTACAACAATTTCCTCATCTTAGGCCTTAAGGACAAGACTATTTTTCAGGGGGGGTATGTTAGGGACTTAACCTCCCTAATCCCTCACGTGGGTAGAATAATATATTTTCCATGCAATAAAGGCAAACATTATTTAATAAGCCCTATTTAATAATGTGAACAAGTCTAATGTAAGAAGACTTAATAGAATCTTACACTTCTAGAAAGATCTTCCTCTAGAATGTTCTTTAGAAGATATAATTAGTATAAATAGAAGTAGAAGACATGAGAAAGTCCCATCTTGAGAATTATTGTAATAGAGTTTTACTCTGTTGAAGTTTCCCCCCTCAAAGAGGCAAGTGAACTTGGATTTTTACCAATAAAGGTATCATTGTGGGTTTGTTATTCTCTATATTTTGTTGTTTTGTTCGTATTTGCTGCAATATTTTTGTTTCTCCTTATTATAATAAACATGGTACCTTACACATAAACATAGAAGATTCAAATAAGGTGACATAAACAAATAATATTCACAATTTCTATTCTTGATCCATTTCACGCTATTCTAGATTTGTGAATCTTATATGTATTGTTGTTTCCATTAAATTGTAAAGAAATATTTATTCCTTCCTTATGTGTCATAGTTACTTTTGTATGCTTCATAGTTACAATTTTTTTCCCAGACCCTAATCCTTTCAAACTAGAGGGAACCTTTGAACATTTTATTAAAAGATTAAATAAATAAAGACTTAAATGTTTTGATAAAAAAATTGCAGTATGCATGATCTAATCCACACACACACACAACAAGAATAATTTGAGTTTATAAGTACAATTTTATACATTTCATAACACCCAACCATTTTCCAAATCTTGCGAACCTTTCTTTCCTTGAAATCCTAAACTTTGCACAACCTCCCTACCCTAAACCTACTAGAATTTTGGAACATGGTAACCATGTTATAATGTGATCACATTATGGAATCAATGTAATTAGATGCTTGTTATTTTTCATCCCTGGTATCTATGATGTTATGACATGTGCATAGTGTTGGCATTTAACCGCCTTCAAAACATAAAATATATAACTAGAGATTATTCTCTAATTGATTTCGAGATTTTTTATGTTGTTATAAATAGAGATACAAATCAATATAATTTTGTCATACCATATTTTCAATTTTGGGCCTAATACATTTCTATATATTTTATGATCTTGAACCATTAATCATTCCCTTTCCATTTCTTGCACATTTTCTTTAATTTATAAATTACTAGTTAGAGAGTTTAAGATCTTTCTATATCTTTTAATTTAGAAATGAGAAGTTGGATACTTTAAGGTATTTCCATGGGTTATATGAGCTTAGATTATTAATTATTCTCTTTCCATGTCTTAGCTAAGGGTGCCCCAACATGTGTTTTTTGGACCACTTTGATATCTAGGGTTTTTTTCAGCGACTTGCATTGCAAAAGCTTGCAATAGAGGGTTATATTTGCAGATAAATTCCCTGGACAATAATGAAGGGCATGTTGGGCTCTAAAATGGAAACATACATGTATGTGAGGCCACAAAATACAGTTTTGTTGGCACGTTTATATTTTATGCACCATAGACCATTTTTGCAGTTGTCCCTCAATGCCATTTGAGTGTGATTTGCAACTCATGATATAATGGAAAATGTGCACTAAATCAAAGAACCATCTAGTCCGTTTTCTTTTTGACAACATATTTATGCTAGGGCCAACATTCTTCCAATAGTCATACACCTTGACATGGTTTTTTGGATGAATTTTAGATATATTATTTTGTTTAGTCACTTGCATTTCAAACATTTGCGTAGGGTTCTCAACTTTGCAAATGAATTCCCCAGACATCAACATCGAGCATGTTAGGATCCAAAATTCATAAATACACATGTGTGAGGTAATGCAATATATTTTTTCTAATTGGTTTAGATTTTGTGCCCTCATGAACATTTTTGCAGGTGTCCTTGAATTCCATTTATATGGGATTTGCAACTCGCGATAAAATGGAAACAACGATTCAAATCAAAGAACTGTCCAATACATTGGATTCTAGAAATCATAATTACACTAGGGGTTCCCTTTGTTTTCTAACCACATGTCTTGCATATGTTTTTTGAATGAATTATAGATATAGGGCTTTGTTTAGTAACTTTCATAGAAAAAGTTTGTGTTGGGAGTCAACTTTGGAAATCAATTTCTCAGACATTTATGAAGGATGTGTTGGGATACAAAATGGAAAAACACATGTGTACAAGTTGACATAATCCATTTTCTTTTTATGCCTTTGGCACTATTTTTGCATGTACTCGTAAATTACATTTGTATGCGAATAAAAACCCATGATAAAATGGAAATTGGATGTCAGATGGACAAGCAATTAGTTTTGTTGCGTTCTAGATTGTAATTACATTAGTGGTACCATTTGTTGACTTAGACAATTAGACATGTGCTTTTTTGGATGAATTCCAAATCTAGGGTTTCATTCCATGACTTCCATTGTAAACGTTTGCATTGGGGGTTCAACTTTGCCAATCAATTCCCTATACATTGATAGAGGTCATGTTGGGATCCAAAATGGAAAAACACATGTGTGTGAGCTGACAAAATCCATTCCTACTAATCTGTTTGGATTTTATACCCCCAAGAACATTTTTACAAGTGTCCTTGAATACCATTTTGATCTGAGTTGCAACTTGCAATAAAATGGAAATAAACCATTGGATAGACAAATTATAAGTTTTATTAGATTTTGGACAACATAATTACACTAGGGGCACCCTTCCATAGTTAATGAGACAATGAGGCATGTGTTTTTTTGTACAACATCGAGATCTAAGGTTTCGCTTAGTGATTTGCATTGTAAGATTTTACGTTGGGGGGTTTAAAGTTGAAAATAAATACCCCAAACATTAACAAATTATTTGTTGGGCTCTAGAATGGTGAAATACATGAGTGAGAGGTTACCAAAATTATTTTTACTGATCTATTTGTATTTTATACCACTGATACCATTTTTGTAGGTGTCCCTAAATGCCATTTGGATGTGAGCTTTAACTTGTGATAAGATGGAAAGCAAACATTGGATGGATGAGATATTAATTCCACTAGATTTTGGAGTTTGTAATTACATTAGGTGCACCCTTTCTCAGCTAATCACATGCATTGATATGTGTTTCTTTGGATAAATTCCATGTATAGGGTTTTCTTCAATGAATTGCATTGCAAAAGTTTGCATTGTGGGTTTTTGTTTCGCAAATAAATGCCTCAAACATCAATATAGGTAATGCTGCACTCTAGAATGAGAAATATGTGTGTGTGAGGTGAAAACATCTAGTTCTTATAAAAAATTTGGTGTTTATGCCTCTAGGACCATCTTCACAAGTGTCCCTAGATGCCATTTGGATGTAAGTTGCAACTTGTGATAAAATGGAAACTAGGTGTCAAATAGATGAGATACTAGTTTTGTTCAGTGGGCCTAATGGTTACGAAAATGTGTTTCCTCCTTGGATATCATATATTCAAATCCATATGGGGCTAGGGTATGTACACATTCATAGACTTTAGAAGTCAAATTACTACGCGGAGGGGGTTCCTTGTCCCATAAACAAGGGGGTATCACACCAATTTGGTGTCTAGCTTGGTTGTGAACTTAAAATTATATTATTATTATGTTAGGGTTATATTTCCTCAACTGGTTACATGCTCAAACATGTGTTTTTTGGATAAATTTCAGATCTAGTGTTTCATTCAATGACTCTCATTGCAAAATTTTGCATTGGGGGTCAACTTTGTAAATTAGAAACCTTGATAATGTGGTAAATAATTTAAATCGACACAAGGCATAAGAACCTATTAGAATATTTTTATCCTCATTAAACTTCCTACAAACATATTTCTTACAAAAACACTTTGTCAATCAAAATATAACATAGTGAATATGTATAAGGAAGTAATCTACACATGGAAAAAATAAGTTAATTAGAGAGGATAAGCTATATGAATAAGTTAATTTATCCCTAAAAATAATCAATAAAGATAGTGTTACACCTTCTAGTTGGATGTTTCTTCTATTTACAAGTTGGCAGTGATTGCTTCAAAGACAAATTGATTTTTGGGCTAATGAAGGTGATCTATACAACAAAGGGTGTTATGCTCTTTCTTTGGGGATGAGAATTATTTTTCGTGAGGTTGTTCAAGCCTTCTAATAAATGGTACTAGCTGGAAGGAACAAAATTGCAATAAGGCTTTGACTAAAGTGATAAATGCATCATCAACTACTAGAGATAATAAATTTCATTAAAAGACGGACTATCTATAAGGTGTGGGCATTGCACATCAGTTTGGGGAGGAAAAAACTTGTGCTTAGTATTTAGAATGATCTTAAACAACCTTATTCATACAAAATGAAATGGAAAATAATAAACAATGCTCATCTACAACCAAGAGATAAAGAGGGAGCTTGTTTGGGGTGAAAGAGAAGTGTAGAAAGACAAAATGGTTTCTCAATGGATTTATGAGTCTGAAAATCAATGCGCAAATGAAATAATTGAGTGTTACAAATAATGATATGAAATTCCAAGATTAGAAACATCTAGTCACTACCCTAGAGACTCAAGGGGAAAATTGTTCGATTGGGATGGCAGTTAACACCCCAAGGTTAGCGATTTTTCCCAAGTAGGGAAAATTGTTGTCTTGAGGGGATAAGAGGAACAATCATTGGCGTGGGAAGGATGAAATCCTTTGAGGTCATTTATTTATACTTATTTGGGAAAATTGTTGGCCTAGAGAGATATCAAGCCTCTCAAGTCAATGATTGGGATTTTCTTGGCCTTTGCAATAAAATATAGCTAGTTTATTAATGATTTTCCCTTGTCTATAAATTGGTGAATTAACCCACCTAAATATTCAATTAGAAAATTGTTGGGTTGGAGAGCCAATTGGCCTTTGAGATCAATGATTTATCCTTCCTTCGACAAATCAATGGCCTAGAGAGCTAGGAATTATCCAAGGTCAATGATTTGTCCATGCCTTCCTCTATCCTTGACTAAATCAAAACTCAAATGTTGTATGGGATGAAGCATCTCTAACTTGGTGAATTAAATGAATATCAAACCTCCCTTGTGAATATTGTTGAATACAAAGGTTTTTTGATCTATTTCATAGCTCTTTCAGATTGTTAACACATCTATGGTGAGCCATCCAAACTTCCATTCATGTCCATCTTTCCTTGTGCCATGCATTTTCAAGTGAATTATATGATTTTGGTGCTAAACTCGTCTTTGATCACCAATAACATGATTAGTGCAAAAAATAATCCAATATATTGCTTAATGTATCTTTAAAAAGTAATTAGAAGCAATGACAATGAATCTCCTTGTATTTTTGGGTATGAAAATGTGTAACTCACCCAAAATTAGAACATAAATATATGAGAAGTAGGGAATAAATGATATGATATGATTTCTAGTGAATTGTTAGACTAACCAATTAGCATTCTTCATGATCCTTTCATAAAACAACTTGTTTGATAACAAAATGAAATAGTAGTTCTTGTGTAATTGTGGGGCTCTTATTCAAATTTCATCCATTTAATTGTGATTTTAGACCCTATAAACATAAATATAAACTATTCTAGAATTCACATATTCAATTTAGTCGAACATGAAAAATATCCACCAATAATCCCCAAATTCTAAAATTCAATTCTCACACAAAAAAATATTTTTTTGATTATCATAATTTTTCAAGCAACCATTATCCAAGACATGTGATTTTCAATAGGTCTTACTAACACATTGTAAATCACCCCACAAGAAACCACTAGATCATTATAAATGTGTCCCTAGACATTTAATGCACTAAGGGAGAAAAATTCTTGAAGTCACCATCATGCTTCTAAGTTTTTCTTAGACATCCTAAATGGTATGTTCAAGGATATGAATAACCATGAACAAGCCTTGATATGGTAACTTGATGCTTATGATATAATTTTCTCTCACATTAGTGCCCTCTCATAAATCAATCTTGCTATTCCTGCCACTTATCCTCCCATGTTAAATCAATAAATCTTTGGATGAAAACATGCAGTACATCTATATGTGGCTTCACCTTGTTATACACACCTTAATTTCATCACTAAACACTTTGATACCTTACTTATGTCTCCTCACATGCCACATTACTTTAAAATTGCATATCCTTGTCAACTACTTTTTGAAATTATGATCAACAACATTACATATACAAAGCAAGGGACACTGATAATTACACTAAGAAACCCCCGAAGGGGAAAATCTACATTACATCATAACATTTCCGTGTGTACATTTTATTGTACAAATGGTCCCTTTATATAAGAATAGGTGACCATAACTACTAAGTATTAATTAGGTAATTAGATAACATCATATGCATAACCATCTCCACAATATCTCCTTACATCTCTCAACTCAATCCATGAGATCCTCATCCTTGATATCTTTCCTTATCCTCATCTTTCACTCATACGTAGACATTAAGCTTGGTCTACTTCATTACAATTGTGCAGTTATATATTTTAGACATTATTCATAATTCACAAGTATGAATTATTCCTTCATACTCTCCCTTAATGAATACTTGTTATTTTAATATGCAATCATCATCCTAAATCTGTTCAGTTGGTCCTTTGAATTGGTCCATTTTTCATTTCCTTCCTTTTTTCTCTTTATATTCATCTTCTATCCTCATAACTGGATCTTGTACCAACAAGATATAAATATCATGGGTGTTGAATTCCATATAGAAAAGTTACCATCCAATGGACTACATGGGTCATCAACTGTTGTATCCGCCAGTTCTCTAGGAAGCTTTTTCTTGTACATGGTTCAACAATAATTATTCATACCTATACCTGTTACTCCCCCTGCATCATCATCAATCATCATCATGGATATTCTTTGGATTACCTATACATCCTAGGTTTTGATGGGTTACCCTCAACCATTACATTTCTCAAGTGGTTTCGACTCACCACAAACCATCACATCAAGTTATTTTTGGATGAGCATGAACCTTTCTCTATCATTACAAGTGGTTTCAGTTTACCACAAACATACAACAAAAATTTTGGGGGTATACATGCCTCTTGATGGCTTACATCATCATTTCACTCAGGTACATACAATTTCAACTTTCATTTCATGCTAATCTATCCCTTATACAAACATAGGACTAATATCATCCTCATTTCCAACATCAAAACAAAATTATCAAAGATTATATTCAAACTTCTTAGGGATCTCATTTTCTATGCATATCAAATTATTTAACACACAATACTACTTATTTGTTTTCTACCTTGCTTTGCTTCCTTCTTCTTGCTTCCACTACCTCATTCCTTTCCTTTCTTTGTTGTCTTTATCCTTTTGTCTTGCCTCTTGCTCCTTTTTTTCACATGTAGGAGCCCATATGCTTCAACTTTCTCTGTCATCTTCTTTATCCTTCTTTGGCTGCATCATATATGTCAAATTAGGTGTCTTCTGTCACCAACTTGCTTGAGATATTCATCATGATATTAATCATGTCTTCACCCTATTTGGTCTAGTACTTGATAATTCCTGCAAACATTGTCTAATGTCAGAATGGCCAATTCCAACATAGACTCAAACTTGTAATAATAGTTTCCCATAATGAATGTCACTATGATGATAACTAAATTCTTTCAACCAAGATTTTTATGACATGCCAATCTCTAAATATTTTACTTGACTTTGACAAGACTGAATTAACTTTGACACCTTAAATAATTTTGAATTAGTTGAATTTACAAGGTTTATTACATCAAACTCCTTTCATGATGCAATGAATTGACCATAAATTTAAATTTTGGGTGTCAGGTAACACCAATCATGCACCCTCTTTCATATAACAAATTACACATATAACAAATTACATATCAGTGACTATAATATTTTACTTGACTCCAATTCCTTAAAAATTGTCTTTGATTCAAATTTGGACTCTTGAAACGTTTGCATTGACTCAACAACTCTTAACATTCATCTTTTAACATGACTCTCATTTGATATGGGCTCAAATTTTAATTCAATTACGTTTCATTACATTAACAAATACTCATGCAAGGATATTTACATTATCCATTTTTTAACACTCAATATTTCCACACAAAAATTCACTTTTCAATTGTTGCATGGGAAAAAAATACCTTTCCAATCCATTTTTGTTATGTGTGGATCATTTCTTTCTCGTCCTCTCACCTTCATCATACTTTATTAAGAGTTTGTTCCACGTTGGTCCTCTATATTAATAGTTTCTCAACACATCATGTTCTCAAATTCTATTTGTAGACTTTTGAGTTGTCAATTCCTTCTTCCTTCACATGATCCCATGTGCCTGTAACAATGAGAGGGTCATGATATTTGATAACATTGAAGAAAATAGTGATGATCATTGTATCTTGTTCAGGTGGGAGTCTTATTGATCACACCAACCACACTAAGAGGGGGGGCGGGGGAGTTTTGAATTAGTGTGTGAAATTTTACAACTTTTCTTATTTCAAGTTAGCAGTTATTTCAAAACATAATTTTACACGTTAAGAACAATCAATTCATAAGAACAATGAACACAAGAGATAACAAATGTTTGTATTATTCATATATGTGACTACAGTCACGGGGGTTTTCCCAGCACCAACATTTTTTTATCGGCACCAACTTAAGTCAGGATCACCAACTCCTAGGAGAGCACCAACTCGCAAGCAAGACTCGGCTTGCTGCAAGACTTAGATTGCTGATAGAATGCAATCTATCCAAATAGAATTGATCTAGTAGTATAACCAACCCAAATACCAGTCAACCATTTATTGAATCTGCTCCAACTCATGATCAGAGGTCTACAACAAATGCTCATCACCAGACTTCATCTTCTCTTTGAAATTCACACCTTCTTCACTTCATCTTCTCTCTAAAATTCGCACCTAGCTGTGCCAAAGGATCACCACACCAGAAATTACCGACCTCAAGTGCAGATCCATTTATTCACCCACTTCCACACCTTATCGAATGAACCAAACATAGTTGTATTTATACTTTTTCATGCTTAACTCTAGTTTTAGTTTTAGGGTCGACTTGTGCCACAAGTTACAACTAATTTGTCCATTTACAATAACTTTGGGACCACCATTGACCATCATTCCGGGTCTTTAACTTTAAACTTGACATACCTCATGTCACTAGAAAGGCCACTATGAGTTATAATCCTTCATATGCTTTTAACAACCATCTGATCTATTTTCATAAATTGATCACAGGTATGGATCAATTTCTTTTGTCTTTGTGAATGTTGTAGAAATCAAATTTTGTAGAGGCGCTTCCTTAAAACCATTACATGTGACCATCTTCGCAAAAACACATGCTTATTAAGTTGATAAATGTTCTTAGTGCATCATCGCTTATGTGTTTGTAACCCATGACCAAGGGATGGAACCTAGTCCTTTTGTACTTCGGCGTTCAGGCATTTTCTTTTTAGTCTAATCTTCCGGAGTTTCAACTCTCCGAAGTGGTTACCTCTCACAAGGGTTGATTCGATGGTTGGCATGATTACTGGAACCAAATCAATGGTCTAGATTTGATACTTACATTATCCTTCCACTACTTAATTCGATGAATATGACTTAATCAAAGGTTGAGATGGACGACCACTGTTTACTTCGGGACTTCGGGCCTATGCAATCTTTCAACCTTCTGGAGTAAATTTCACCGAAGTGCTTATTAACACTTTCTTATTAATAACCTCCACATGTCCAGGAGCTAGGACTGTGGGCTTAACCATTCCAAGCGTTTGTTTTGTCAACGATCTTGACCATGAATCTTCCTTCTCGATGGATGGTCAGATCTTACTTTAGAGCTTTAACACTCTGGGATTTAAGAGGTCTGGGTAATTGTTGTTCCAATTTCCACCAGAGTTGGTCAATGCCAAAGTGGTCAACATTGTTAGGACCATACAATGTACCTTTTTGCTCACACTTTTTGCTACCTTTACACCCTTGTTTCACTCACATTTAAACTCACATTATCACCTTACCCTATCTTTCCAAAGGTATACAACGTCTCTTCTCTTTACTATATGTTTAATCTGTTTTGCATATAATTTTACATTACTCTCGTACTTAACCATTGATCAGAAATGTATAAGTGCTGAAACAGTTTGAACTACAGATTAGCATTGAGGCCTATTGCTGAAATAGTTAAAGCATGCAAACCCTGTGGCTGAAACAGTTTGTGGACTACGATACTAAAACAGAAACTCACACAGAAGAAGCTGTTACACTCTCCGTGGTCTATGATGCTGAAACAACAACTTACACAGAAGAATCTGCTACACTCTCCGTGGTCAACGATACTGAAACAACAACTCACATAGAAGAAGTTGTTACACAGTCCGTGGTCAACGGTGCTGAAACAACAACTCACATAGAAGAAGCTGTTACACCCACCGTGGTCTATGATGCTGAAACAACAACAAAAAACTGTTACATTGACCAAAACAGCCACACCTTGAGCTACCATTAACCATCGCTGCTGCATGAGACCAAGTTGCTGAAATAGTCAGAACGAAAATCTCGTGGTTGAAACAGCCCATGATTTGCGATGTTGAAACAACATACACAACAGTAACAAGAAGACAAATAAAGAAGTTGTTACTCCAGCCGCAACAACAACACCTCACTCAGCACTTGTAATAGGATTCTGTTGCTGGAGACTAGGATATCCTATTCTAGTTTAGAAAGTCGATCTGACTAAGAATAAGACTCAGATGTACACCTGTAATTTGTTGATCAAATTGTATCGAAGGGATTCTCCTCTTTAAATAAGAGGAAATCATCATTAGAGAGGACCTTCTTTTTAGTCAAGAAAGGATTTTACAGAGAAAGACGTGTTTTTACTTCAGATTGTAATATGATACAGTTGACAGATGAATAAAAGACTGTTCTGAGCATTTCTTTCTAGTTCCTTTCGTTTCAGGGGAATCTTGTGAGAATGGAGGGCCCACCTTCTTCACAAGATTCACCCATTAGCTTTGTAGTGTGTTAGTGTTATTTCTGTTCATGCCTTGATTAAATTCTGTTTTGCTGAAACACTACTTCATTGAACTCTGTTTTGCTGAAACACTACTTTATTGAACTCTGTCTTCCTGAAACTCTACTTTACTGATTGTTACATTGTTTTCATATGATTCATGCTTGGGTAATTGTTAATCATTCTAGTTAGCAATCCTGTTTGGTGAATATATGAAGCTTGATAATCAGGGATAGGTGCTGAAGATTCCTGCTTGGGGAATAGGGTCATGTTCCCTGTGAGAGATAGTTAGCCTTCAGTGCATGTCAATTATCTCAATTTGTAATGAGTTCATGAAAGTGTGCTAATCGGAAATAGGTGCTGAAGATTCCTGCTTGAGGAATAGGGTCATGTCCTCTGTTAAGAGGTAGTTAGTCTTCAGTGTGTGTCAATTATTTCAATTAGCAATGAGTTCATAAAAGTGTGGTGATCGGAAACAGGTGCTGAAGATTCCTGCTTTGGGAATAGGGTCCTGTTCTCTGGTTACATAATAGTTGGTCTTTCCTTTTGCAGTGTCTTAAAAGATTTCTTTTCCAGGTTGTTATTTTCTTAATGTAATCCAGGATTCTTTGGACAATTATTTCTTTAAACATTAAACTCTGCAATAGGTAGACTGCTTTCCTGTAATTCAAGTTAGAACTTCAGTTTGTTAAAGGCAAAGTGTGACTAATATATTTTTACTACAACTCTAGGTTTCTTTTGAGATTGAGCATATATAGTGTGTGATTACCTTTGAAATAAACAGACTTCTCTGGGTTGAAAATTTATGTAGCACTTGATTGTTTAGTTAAACAAGCAATTATAGTGACCAACATTTTGGCGCCATTGCCGGGGAAGGTAATTATAGATTTCAAAAGCACTTATGATTTTTCAGATACAAAGATTGCATGAGAGGACGAGGAGACCCCAAAGACACTGACCCTACAGTTGGCAGGGGCAGAGGAAGAGGAGGAAGAAAGACTTATATTGACAAGATTATATCAAAGTCTGAATCTGCTGCTCAACGACCAAACTCTCGAAAACCAAAATCCCAGCCTTCATTTCAAGCAAATTTTGAAACGGGGAAAGAAGTTTGGAGTCCTAAGACAGTCGATAAACTAGCAGGAAACATTGAGGACAGAGCAAATGCAACAGGGGAGAAGATATAAGAAAACATGGATGAGTACAATGAAGAATTGCATCATGAAGAACAAGCAGGTCCTGAAGGAGAGGTAAATGATGAAAACTCTTTCTCCACATTAGGATTTCCTATGGGTAATATTCCTAGAGGGGTAGTTCCCATGAAGAACATTCCACTCTCAGCACTACCTAACTTTCATGGTTTGTCTTCAGAATATCCTGATGAATTCCTTTTTGAGTTTGATATATTATGCAGAAGTTATGATTACATTTCCAATGCTAAAAAATTAAAGCTATTTCCAGCAACATTGAAAGGAAATGCACTAATATGGCTCATGAGTCTTGGAGGCCATGTAATCACAACATGGGACCAAATGAAACATAAATTCCTGAATAAATACCAGGACTATTGCCGAACAAGAGAAAAAAGGGAGGAAGTATTTAAGATGATGCAGAAGGGGGATGAAAATCTGGAGGACTTTGTAGAAAGGCTACAGTATAATCTACAAAGATCCAGTCACCCCAATGTAAGTAAAGATATTCTTAAAACTATATTATTAAAAGGAGTAAGGGATGACTATCTAGATATGATGAATATGCTTGGAAAAGGGGACATATCTAAGGAATCATACGATGAAATTGTTAACCTATGAAAAATATGTTCAAGAGGAGCTTCAAGAAATAGATCAAACAACAGGGACACCACATTTTCAAGAGTCCAAAAATCAACCAGTGGGGGGGCAACAAGAGCTGAAATAGGTAATTTACTTGAAGGTTTTAAAACTGAAATGTTAAGCTATTTTGCCTCACAAATTGACACCCTACAGATTCAAAAGAAGCAAGCAAAAGAAGAAGCAGCTCTGTCCATCTTTTGTTCTAAATGCAGAGACAAGCATCCACAAAGGGAATGTCCATTGGACAAGAAGCCAATCTGCACCATCTGTGATAAAGATCATGAAACACAACAATGCCCTTCTTTACCAGGAATCAAGGCAGCATTACAACCAACTGATGAAGAAGCTGAGGTTGTCTATCTGCTGACATAGAGAAGGCAATGACAACCACGGGGACAAGGTATGAATCCTAACATGCCATTTACATCTTCTAATCGTTGGAATAACTATCCTTCTTTCAATCAAATGAGTTACCCTCCCTATAATCAAATGCAATATCTAAATCAAATGAATTACCCACCCATGCAACAAACTAACCCACCCTTTGTTGATCCATCAATGTGGACTCCTTGGCCTCCACAACAACAACAACCATATCAGAACCAGTGGAATCTAAATTGGAGAGGACAACAACCCCCCTTCCCAAATCAATTACATCAATCACAATTTCTGCAACCACTCTCCTTACCATCAGGTACCCCACCAAACAATCAAATAATGAGGCCCCAACTACCTGTACAACCTAACCCCAACCCCAATAATAAAGTTGTGTAGTGCATTGATATTCATAAACACCCTAAATTTTCTCTTCTCCCTATGCAATGCAATGATATTCATTTACGATCAGGGAGAATAGTAGAACCTATCATAGCTGATGTTACCTCTTCTGATAAAGAGGAAACAAAAGAGCATGATGTACCTGAAGAGGTACAATCATCCTCTAACAATGCTGCTTAAACAACAAAACCACCATTTCCTGAGCGTTTAGCTTTGACTAAAATGCCTGAGCCACCGGTTGTCAATATTTTAGGGGAATTACAAAATTTTTGTGTCAAAATTCCTCTATTACAAGCACTCCGAGATGTACCAATTTATGCCAGGACTATGTGAGACATCTGTGTTAAGAAGCCTGGTAGGAAAATTAAGGATCCCCTCACAGTCTATGTTATGGGTGACTTGTCTGCACTGATGTCAGGTAAAGCTCCCCCAGTTAAATATGGTGATCCCGACCACCCTACCGTCTCAGTAAAAAATGGAAAAACAATAATCCCTCGAGTCCTGGTAGACTTAGGTGCCGCTATCAATATTATGACTCTGGAAACCTCACAACTGTTACAATTGCAAAATGAAATCAGAGACACTCCAACTATCCTAGAATTAGCTGACCGATCCACAATTAAATCGGAGGGAGTCATTGAAGACCTAATTATCTCAGTGGAATCCTAGAATTATCCAGTTGACTTTGTGGTATTACAACCTAAAACAAAGTTGGGGGGCCACCCTCTAATTTTGGGCAGGCCTTGGCTAGCCACAACAGACGCTTTTATCCGTTGTAGATCAGGATCAATGAAAATTTCCAACGGTTACGAAACCAAATAACTTACCCTCTACCTTCATGCTACACCCTTGATTAATAATGATAATTCTGTATGGGTAGACTTTGATGATCAACTCATTCAACCCATCTTGACTATCGGACAAGCCTTAAGTCTTAAAGATGCCACTGAGGATGAAGTAATTAATAATTTTATTTGTGAACCCTCCTCTGTGACTCTAGAAACTCATAACCAACTAGCTGCACTATTGGAGTCAGATAATCAGTAAAAACTTAACTCTGTAAACCCACCTCAAACATCTGCCACCATCTCTTCTAAAAGCATACCAGTAGAAATTGAACCTGACAAAACACTGAACATAAACCCTAACCTAACAGATGCTGAAACACAACAATTAATGAAGTTACTTCTTGAAAATAAAGAAGCATTCACATGGGACTATACAGACATGAAAGGAATCTCTCCTGAATTATGTACTCATCGAATATATATTAAGGAATATTGTCAACCGATCTGCCAATCTCAACAACGAATGAACCCTAATTTAAGAGAAATCCTTAAAGAGGAACTTCAAAAATTGCTTAATGCAAGGTTTATATATCCTATATCAGACAGTGAATGGGTGTCCCCGTTGGTAATAGTTCCTAAGTAAAATGGAAAATGGAGAGTATGTGTGGACTACAGAGCCTTAAATAAAGCAACTCAAAAAGATCACTTTCCATTACCATTCATTGATCAGGTGTTAGACAGTTTGTCAGGAAATAAATTTTTCTCATTTTTAGATGGTTTTAGTGGGTATAATCAGATCAAAATTGCACCTCAAGATCAAGATAAGACCACTTTTACTAGTCCTTGGGGAACCTTTTCTTATAGAGTTCTCCCATTTGGACTATGTAATGCACCAGTAACCTTCCAAAGAGCAGTTATAGGAATCTTTTCTGATATGCTTAATGACTCTATGGAAATGTTTATGGATGACTTTACTCCTTATGGTGTTTCTTTTCAGGAAGCACTACAAAACCTTGAGAAAGTGCTTAAACGATGTATACAAGCCCACCTCTCCTTAAGTACAGAAAAATGTCATATGATGATGAGTGAGGGAATAGTGCTTGGACATTTTATCTCATCTCAAGGAATTCAGGTGGACCCATCCAAGATACAAGTCATTAAAGATCTTCCTACTCCCAAAACCCAAACAGAGGTAAGAAGTTTTCTAGGACATGCTGGATATTACAAAAGATTTATCAAATTTTTTTCCAAAATAGCTTCTCCCCTGTTTGTGTTATTAAAGAAAAATGCTGAGTTCAAATGGACTAATTCTTGCCAAGAAGCATTTAATACACTTAAACATCAGTTATCTACAGCCCCCTATTCTTAGAGGACCTGATTGGACACTTTCCTTTCATATATCCTCTGATGCTTCAGATACTACAATAGGAGTTGTCTTGGGACAAGAAGAAAATCATCTTCCTTATGCTATTTATTTCATTACCAAGAATATGATTCCTGCTGAACTCAATTATACAGTTACCGAAAAGGAATTCTTAGCAGTTATCTATGCTATTAATAAATTTAGACATTACATCACTGGCTACTCTACTCTTTTCCATACTAATCACTCAACTATCAAATATCTAATGAACAAACCTATCACAAATGCTAGAGTCACCAGATGATTACTATTATTACAAGAATTTGATATTACAATTGTAGATAGACCAGGAAAAGAAAATGTAGTTGTTGATTTCCTTTCTCGGTTAAAACCCGATGATGATACCCCAGTAGATGATTCCTTTCTTGATGAATATCTATTTGTAGTATCTTCTCACTCACCTTGGTATGCAGACATCGCTAACTACTTGGTTGCAGGGAAGTTACCACCACACCTATCCCACCGAGAGAAAAGAAGAATCATTCAACAAAGCGCTCGGTATAGCTGGATAAGTGGGTGTCTTTTCCATATAGGACCTTATCAAGAAATCCGAAGGTGCATTAGAGAAGATGAGGTTTATGATCTACTAAAATCTTGTCATGATGGCCCTTGTGGAGGGCATTTTGCTGATAAGAGAACAACACATAAAATTCTCAGGATGGGGTATTATTGGCCCTCACTTTTTAAAGATGCAAATAAATATGTTTGGGCCTGTGATAGCTGCCAAAGAATGGGCCAACCTAATCATAGAGATGAAATGCCATTAAACCCCCAGATAGTACTTGAACCATTTGAATGATGGGCCTTAGACTTTGTAGGACCCATTAACCCCCCATCCAATCAAAAAGTTTACATAGTGGTCTGCACAGATTATATGACCAAGTGGGTGGAAGCTAAAGCACTCCATAGAGCAACTGAAGAAGCAGTTCTAGATTTCCTA
>ML788890.1:204740-232823 GCA_009831015.1 Picea engelmannii
AGGACCCATTAACCCCCCATCCAATCAAAAAGTTTACATAGTGGTCTGCACAGATTATATGACCAAGTGGGTGGAAGCTAAAGCACTCCATAGAGCAACTGAAGAAGCAGTTCTAGATTTCCTATTTGAAGACATCTTCATCATATTTGGAGTGCCAAGAGAATTAGTTACAGATGGAGGACCTCCTTTCACTTCTTATGGTTTTAAAGCCACCCTTCAGAAATATCATATTCAACATAGAATGACTACACCATACCACCCCCAAGCCAATGGGCAGGTGGAAAGCACAAATAAAGTAATAGAAGCCATTCTCACAAAAACAGTGAAGGAAAACAGAAAGGACTGGTCTCACAGGCTCCCTGAAGCATTATGGGCCTACAGAACTACCTAGAGAAATACTACAGGATTCTCTCCCTATGAATTAGTCTATGGAAAGAGTGTTGTCTTTCCTGTGGAATTTGAAATCAAAACCTTAAGGACTGCTTTAGCTGTCAACCTTGATTTGACCAATGCATAGACAGCTAGGTTGTAGCAACTTAATGAATTGGATGAAAAAAGACTAGATGCCATTCATCAGACAACTATGATTCAACAGCAAAGATCAAAATGGCATGACAAAACTATCAAGCATAAGCAATTTCAAAAAGGTAACTGGGCCCTACTATATGACTCTCGGTTTAAAGAATTTCAAGGGAAACTACGTACAAGATGGCTTGGACCTTACGAAGTAGACACTGTTTTCCCCAATAGAACAGTAAGGCTCCTCACAATCGATGACTCTAAAACACCGTTACTTGTAAATGGTCATCGGCTCCGTCTGTACCAGCGCCCTATTTCCAAAGAAGATTTTAAGGCCACATGTGTGGGAGACTCTCATTACCTCTTTTTAGAGGGGGCTCCTACCCCTCATTGTAATTAATTCTTTTTAATTTAATTTCTTTAGTATTAGATTAGATTTCGTTTACTAATAATTCCTGTCAAGAAATACCATGTTACAATTGATTTTTGCAGATTCCCAATCAAAGCATAGGCCTACTAAGAAAAGATGATCCTACTTCAAGAAGAGGCAAGCTTTCTCATTGTTGAAACACCACTGTTCAACAACTCTTTGCTTTTTCTTCATTGCTGAAACACCACTGTTCAACAACTTTTTCACTTTCTCCATTGCTGAAACACCACTGTTCAGCAACTTTGTGCCTTTTCCCCCATCGTTGAAACACCACTGTCAGCAACCTTTCGCCATTTTCCCATTGCCGAAACACCACTGTTCTGCAATTCTTCACATTTTCCCATTGCTGAAACACCACTGTCAACAACTTTTCGCCATTTTCCCATTGCCGAAACACTACTGATCAACAATTCTTCACATTTTCCCATTGACGAAACAACACCGTTCAGAAATTGTTTCTCCCTTCTTTCTATGGCTGAAGCACCACTTCCGCAGCAGTATTCTGCAACATCACCTTCCAACAAAATATTTCTCTATTCTTTCCCGGTCGCTGAAACACCAACTTTTCAACATTCTCTGTCAATAAGCTTTTGCGCTCTCATACTACATTTTTTCCTTCCAGTCAACAAACCCTTGATATAATTCCTCTAACAAATCAAAAGTCTCCACCACGACCACTGCATAACTATTATGGACAGGCACTATATTTTGTTTGAAGTACGAATCAAAAGGTAAAGGTGAGGTATGTAAATTTTATGTAAATAAAATTAAGCTATAGTTAATGAGAAGATTGCAACTCATTATTACCACTCATGAAAAATCATTATTAGCCACACTTGAAGGGGGGGGAGGAAATATCAAACTTTTATACCATCATTTCACACGAATTAACCACCACCATTCCTATTTACCATCCTTTCGTTTGTTTCACCACCAATTGCATGCCTTCACTCGAAAAACTCACTCTGCACAGAAGCTATTACTCAACTCTTTGACGGTGTATTTTACTGAGCTGTTAGCTATGGGAGGCTCTGTTATACGGTATGAACCTGCCATGACATCCCTGTTAGAACTGTATCCATAAGCCTATCAAATTTTTCTGCAGGTAGGATGGCTCGGTTATTTTCAGAGGCTCCAGGGATTTGATCAACAACAGGTTCTGCAATTTGCTCGAAATCTCCAGGAAGATCATTCCATTGTTCAAGGAGTTCATATTTCAGTTACAGAAGAGGATATAGCGCAGGTTTTGGGTCTCCCTACCAATGGAATTCTCTTGTTCAGCCGCAAACATATCATCCTGAATGCCCAGCAGGATTTCCTCTTGCCAGGGGAACAAATTGAACCTAAAGGTTGGGGTGTCCGACTTAGCTCGTTGCCGCCTCCATCGCTGGAAGTTGCAAAATTCGTCAAACACTACCTTACCTATGAAGGCCAATACCAGGTAGTCTACCAGCATGATTTTGTCCTGTTGTCTCATTTACGATATGCTAGATTTGTGAACATTCCTTATTATCTGCTCGGTTGTCTTAAAAATATGTCTCACTACTGTAAAAAGGCTAAAGATCCTGCCCTTTCACTCACCCATCACCGTCTCATTCAACTGCTTATCCAAAAGGGTTTTGCCCAACAAAACCCTCCACTAAACAACCCACCCATAGATCCCCAAGAAGCTGCTGAAATTCCTAAAAATCTTCAAGAACAACAACCACAAAACCCTCCAGACCCTCCATAAATACCTAACAGTCCGCCTACAGACCCAATCAATCCCCCAAGCCCACCCCACATTTTACCAAAATCATCCACTCTTGCCCTTCATATTCTGAGCGATGATTCTGAACCAGACAATTCTCCCTGTCCCATCATTGAGGAAAAGCCCCTACATAAACGAAAGAAAATTCCTTTCTTTCCACCCTTTTTACAAAGAAAAAGAACAAGGGCCTCAACAAGGGAAGCCACCACTTCCACTGCCCTAAACCCCCAACCCATCCGACTAACACCTCCAACCTCTCAAATGCCAGAATCTTTACCTATTCCACCCACGGGCATTGAAACACAAGAACCAGAGGCCCAGTGTGTTGCGACATCATCCATTTCAAATTTAGTAGCTGAAACACAAGAACCAACTACTCATCAAGTAGCTGAAATACAAGAACCAGCTACCCATTTAGTAGTTGAAACACAAGAACCAGCTACTCATCAAGTAGCTGAAACACAAGAACCAGCTACTCATCAAGTAGCTGAAACACAATAACCAGCTACCCATTCAGTAGCTGAAACACAAGAACCAGCTATAGCTGTCACACAAGAACCAGCTACAGCTGAAACACAAGAACCAGCTGCTGATATTGTTACCAAGACACAGGAATCAGATGCCCAGCTGCTGATATTGTTACATTACTTTCTTTACATCAAGAGGCTGAAACACAAGAATCAACTGCCGATCCTGTAGCTTCTCCACAAGAACCAGCTAGTGAGGCTGTGATTGCTACACAAGAACAAGTCACTCCTCAACCAGAACCAACAATGGCCTCTGTCTTACAAGAAAATGAGTTCCTAAGGTCTGAACTAGAAGCCTACAAGCAAGAGCTAGCCATGGCAAAGGAAGCCTATGATAAGGAACTTAAATTGTACACCCTAGCTCACATAGCAACCATGTCAGAGGGGACTACAACAAAGAGTCAGTGTAAAGAATATATGTGCAGTCAATGTGGGGACATCTACTATCAAGCAGGCTACAAAGTAATTCAAATTCCAATGCCAGGAGCTCCCCCTGCACCTTCGAATTTTGCAGTCAAAGAAGAACACCCTGCTGTTACACAAGAACCAACAAGACCTTCCAAAATTAAGACTGAGCCCTGGCCTACAACAAATGTCAAATCTAAAACCCCTGCTTTTGTTAATAAAGTTGTACAAACATTTCTTATTGATGAATCTGCCCCTCCCAGCCAGATCAATACCCACACCTTTGTGGAACAAGCCACTCAGACCCTACCTCAACCTACTACTTGCAACGCTAAAACACAAACTCAACCATGGGATGAGCAGGCAATAATAGAGAAATGGAAAAAAGAGTTTGTTGTTACACAGACCAAAAGCCTGCAGGAACACAGACAAATCTGGATAAGTCATATCTACTCAAATTGGGAAGCTTTGGAGCAAACATGTCAGGAATCTCATGCCCTTAAGAAACAGAATAAAGAACTAAAAGGCAGATTTCTCCTGATATTTGACTTGGCAGAAAAGTTATTGGCTCCAAGAAAACCATCCTGCAATTACTCTCTGTTCCTCATGGAACGACTTACATGGTTTCAAATCAAATCAATCACAGAAGGCAGACCCCATGCAGTGTTACATCCAACAGATTTTGTTAAAACCTTTGCAGGAGCCTCTGCTATGGATCAACACCTCCTCTGTGAGGCATATTTTCATAATGAGGCCATCCCTGAGAACCGACAGCTTAACCTTAACCCTCTTGTCGGTGACATCCAGATCCGGGCACTCACCTCCTTCCTTAACAATCAGATTATATGGCAGGATGACTTCCTAGCTGCCAAGCACAATGAGGATAACCGCCTTCTCTGGATAAGGCCAGAACCACAAAATGCTTCCACCTTTGTTACATAGTATTATCAGTTTTTAAAGAAACTGGGGACGACTCAACACATTCAGCAATTACAGACATCAGTGTTTCAGGAGTGTCAACATTTCATTAAATCAACAGAGATTGCTGCCCTACAGGAAAATAACATGTTTTGGCAACAATCTACTGAGAAAAGACAGGAACACAATCCTTTTAGCCCCACTAATCTTGAGATAGAAATCTCCAGGGTACCTAGCTACATCAAGTGTGTTCAGCAATGTGTTGAAAGCTGGATAGGGTACCGGTTTCATTTTCCTATCCTTTGGATGCCAGTAGAGAAATATCAAGTCCATTATAAGTTGCCTAAGAAGGCCGAAACAACAGCTTGGCAAAGATTACAACGCGTTCAAGGGTTCAGAGCTCCAACTGACATCACCTTCCATAGCTACTGCTTGAGTAACTTGCACGCTCAGAGTCGGTATTCAGATTCTGATTCAGAGTGAAGTTGCATGAGGACATGCAACATTTTAAGTTGGGGGGGATGTTAGGACCATACAATGTACCTTTTTGCTCACACTTTTTGCTACCGTTACACCCTTGTTTTACTCACATTTAAACTCACATTATCACCTTACCCTATATTTTCAAAGGTATACAACGTCTCTTCTCTTTACTATATGTTTAATCTGTTTTGCATATAATTTTACATTACTCTCGTACTTAACCATTGATCAGAAATGTATAAGTGCTGAAACAGTTTGAACTGCAGATTAGCAATGAGGCCTGTTGCTGAAACAATTAAAGCACACAAACCCTGTGGCTAAAACAGTATGTGGACTACGATGATGAAATAACAACTCACACAGAAGAAGCTGTTACACTCTCCGTGGTCTACGATGCTGAAACAACAACTCACACAGAAGAAGCTGCTACACTCTTCGTGGTCAACGATGCTGAAACAACAACTCACACAGAAGAAGTTGTTACATAGTCTGTGGTCAACGATGCTGAAACAAAAACTCACACAGAAGAAGCTGTTACACCCTTTGTGGTCTATGATGCTGAAACAACAACACAAAATTGTTACATTGACCACAACAGCTGCACCTTGAGCTAGCATTAACCATCGTTGCTGCATGAGACCAAGTTGTTGAAACAGTCAGAACGCAAATCCCGTCGCTGAAACAACCCGTGATTTGCGATGTTGAAACAACATACACAACAGTAACAAGAAGACAAATAAAGAAGTTGTTACTCCAACTGCAACAACAACACCTCACTCAACACTTGTAATAGCATTTTGTTGCGGGAGACTAGGATATCCTATTCCAGTTTAGAAAGTCAATCTGACTAAGAATAGGACTCAGATGTACACCTGTAATTTGTTGATCAAATTATATCGAAGGGATTCTCCTCTTTAAATAAGAGGAAATCATCATTAGAGAGGACCTTCTTTTTAGTCAAGAAAGGATTTTACAGAGAAAGACGTGTTTTTACTTCAGATTGTAATATGATACAGTGGACAGATGAATAAAAGACTGTTTTGAGCATTTCTTTCTAGTTCCTTTCATTTCAGGGGAATCTTGTGAGAAGGGAGGGCCCACCTTTTTCATAAGATTCACCCATTAGCTTTGTAGTGTGTTAGTGTTATTTCTGTTCATGCCTTGATTAAATTCTGTTTTGCTGAAACACTACTTTATTGAACTCTGTTTTGCTAAAACACTACTTTATTGAACTCTGTCTTCCTGAAACTTTGCTTTACTGATTGTTACATTGTTTTCATATGATTCATGCTTGGGTAACTATTAATCATTCTAGTTAGCAATCCTTTTTGGTGAATTTATGAAGCTTGATAATCAGGGACAGGTGTTGAAGATTCCTGCTTGGGGAATAGGGTCCTGTTCCCTGTTAGAGATAGTTAGCCTTCAGTGCATGTCAATTATCTCAATTTGTAATGAGTTCATGAAAGTGTGCTAATCGGAAACAAGTGCTGAAGATTCCTGCTTGAGGAATAGGGTCATGTTCTCTGTTAAGAGGTAGTTAGTCTTCAGTGTGTGTCAATTATTTCAATTAGCAATGAGTTCATAAAAGTGTGGTGATTGGAAACAGGTGTTGAAGATTCCCTCTTTGGGAATAGGGTCATGTTCTCTGGTTACAGAATAATTGGTCTTTCCTTTTGCAGTGTCTTAAAAGATTTTTTTTCCAAGTTGTTATTTTCTTAATGTAATCCAGGATTCTTTGGACAATTATTTCTTTAAACATTAAACTCTGCAATAGGTAGACTGCTTTCCTCTAATTCAAGTTAGAACTTCAGTTTGTTAAAGGAAAAGTGTGACTAATATATTTTTACTACAACTCTAGGTTGCTTTTGAGATTGAGCATATATAGTGTGTGATTACCTTTGAAATAAACAAACTTCTCTGGGTTGACAATTTATGTAGCACTTGATTGTTTAGTTAAATAAGCAATTATAGTGACCAACAAACATAGGAGTGCTTATGTCATGTTTTGATTTAATGGTCATGTGAGAATCTAGAGGATATTAGATCAATGGTTAGAATTGATTTCAGCCTTCAACGCTTGGGGTAGTTGATGATTTCCCTCGAAGAACAAACTCCTGGAGTGATGTAACTTATTGACGTCACTGTTGACTTGGCACTAGTCGAGTGGTTGGCACATGTCACTTATATTTGTGATTTATGTAACCTAAAGTGGCAATTGGACCTGGACACTTGTCACCATATGATTGTGTCACATGTCCTTGCTGAATTGAATCTCTTGATGTGGTACATGTCCTCCTTCTAGATCTAATGGTCATAGGTTCATTTGAATCCTTGATCCAACGACTGTGATCAATTCATTTCGGTGTTCAGGACTTTGGGTTATATGCTCCCATTTCCAAAATCTCTTGAAGTGAGATTCATTGAGTAAACCTTGAGCATATTGAATTCATCTAACGATCCTCCTTTGACGTGAATAGCCTAAGATGATCCAACGGTTGTCGGGATTTCAGTTGTTTCAGGATCTCTTGAATCCTTGATCCAACGACTGTGATAAGTTCAGGATCAATGGTCTAGATTCATTTCGACATTCAGGACTTTGGGTTATATGTTCCCATTTCCCAAATATCTTAAAGTAAGAATCACTGATTAAACCTCGAGCATATTGACGTCATATAATGATCCATATTTGACGTGAAATGATTAATAAAATCCAATGATTATTAGGGTTTCGACTATTTCTAGATCTCATGAATCCTTGATCCAGCAACTGTGATAAAATCTTAGATCAACGGTCCAGATTTATTTTAGCCTTTGGGTCTTTGGGTTATTTGTTCCCAATTATCAAATATCTCGAAGTGATATTCCCCGATTAAACCTCGAGCAAGTTGACTTCATCTAACGGTCCTGGTTTATCCTGAAATCTACATCAGTGGACAATATTCCTCCTTGATTATTTTGTAGTTTTACTGTGGGGATTTCAATCCTGGTCGCGTTTCTGCAATGCGCTTTCCCTTCTGATATTTTTGGCATATTACTATGCACGTTGTTCATAACAACTCATCATCCCTACAATGTGTTTTCCTTTATGAGATTTTTGGTTTTTTACTTGGATTCTAATTGATCAAGATCATTGATCTGTTGGGAATTTGATCTCAATGGTGTTTCTGTATTGTTCTGATCTTGTGAAATCTAATGCGATGCCTCTCCTGAGATTTAGGGAGATTCCTCTGTTTTTTGTTCATAAAAACTAATCATTATATCATAATGACATCGATTGTTGACATTAATGACAACACATCAATGACAATCCTGATAGTGTTTCTGCATTGCTCCGATCTCATGAAATCTTACATGCTGCCTCTCCTAAGATTTAGTAGATTCCTCTGAATGTTTTTCATAACAACTCATCATCACATCATAATGACATCAATTGTTGACATCAATGACAATATGTCCAACAATCTCACCCTTTGTCATTAATGGAAACACACCAACTTCATACACAAACTCCCCCTGTGATGATGCTTCTCTCCTCTGAAGTTAATCTCCCCCTTTGAAATCTATGGAAAAGGGTTGCTCCCCCTATGATTAATCTCTTTTTGTTTGTATGTTGTTGACCAAAATATGAACTAGGGTAACTCCCCCTGCAATCATGCTCTGCCTTCCTCAAACGAATGACTCCCCCTGTCAATCTTCTCTCTCTGCCTCTGACTACTCTCCCCTTTGTTTCTAAAAGGGAAAATCTTCCTAAAAATGTCTCTCCCTTTGTCATCTCTACAAGATGCCATGTATACCACTATATACAACATACTATTTCCACTGTGGATACTGCTTCCCGACTGGAACACTGCGCAGGTGTAGCTCATACTTATTCATCGATATCTAACTAGATGTACCCATCTCTATCCATTATGCTTCTCTATTGTACAAATCTCTAAATTCATCTGAGCGACTTTTATACTCTGCTTTTCACATGACAACAATTCTTTGTGCAACAATTAACTTCACTCATGTTCACTTGTTCAGTCTTTTCTATCCACATCTGTGAGTGTCCTAGTTTCTTGACCTTTGTTCTATGATATTATATTATTGCAACTTCATTTTTCTTCCATGTTTCATTTACTCTTCTTTTTCGTATTGTATGAGTCATTTCTCATTGAATGTCTCCTTGAGTTCCAAAAGTCGCGGGATTTGTGACCAAATCCACCACAATTGTAGCATCTCATAGTGTAACAATGTGCAACAATATGTCCAACAAGATTTAATTTCCAACATCTTACAATGTTGTTGAACCTACCAACTTGTTTTCTTCCATGATGCCTACAATCCAAGGATTTATGACCATATTCATTACAATAAAATCAATGACTATTAAAAATAATTTCATACCTGCCCCTTTGACTCATCCTTGAAGGTGTCTCTCTTCTAAACTTGCTTTGAGGTGTAGGAGTAGCTTCTTGATGTTTTCCTTGATCTGATCTTCTGAAGATTGTAGTGTTGCTTTCATTCTTTGAATATGAAGGACTTGTATCAGACCTATCTTCACCCTTTATAGATGAAGGACATGTATTAGACCTCTCTTCACCCTTTACAAAACAATCACCTACATCAAACCTGTCTTCACCCTTTACAAATGAAGGACTTGCATCAAAATTCATAGGAGTACCAATTTCTTCCTTGTTGTATCCAAGACCGGATTTATCATTTGGTGATCTTTGACTATCCAAGATATCATATAAGGTCATAGATTTGTTCATGAACTTGATGTGGGTGTTTGACTTCTCAACTTTCTTTCTAAGATTCACAACTTCTGCTTCCAACTTATGACATGAATCTTCCCTTTCGTTCAATTGGTTCCTCACTACCTCCTCTCTTATTTTGGATTTTTCAAGTTGGATCTTCAGATTGAAATTGATTTCTCTTAGTTATTTTAGATCTGCAAGGTTTCGACTAAGTTCATCATATTCCTTCTTCTTTTATTTTGCTTGATTGATTTCATTCTTCAATTTCTCAATCTCCTATTATTTTTCTTCTAGTTGAATATCTTTCTCAAATATGACCTTTTCATTGTCTTTGAGCTTTTCCTTTATTTCCAAGAGATGCTTTTGATTGCTAAGCTCATCATCTTCCTTCTTCTTTTCTTTTACTTGACTGATTTCATTCTTCAATTTCTCGATCTCCTCTTCTTTTTATTTTGGTTGAATATCTTGCTTAGATGTGACCTTTTCATTGTCTTTGAGCATTTCCTTTATTTCTAATATATTCATTCTTTTCAAAAAATTATTTATTGTACTCATAAAGATAGATATAGTCTAAATAATGATGGTCATAGTTGTATTCACAAAAACCCAAATCAACTTTTTGTTTAATCTTTGATAGTTCTTCTTCTACTTCTTCCATGGGATAAATTCTAACAAAACTTTCTTCTTTTGTATCTGAATCTTCTTCTTTACTTGTAGGGGAGAATTCAATATCAGCATTATTGCAATCAAAAGATTGTGGATAGTCTTTACTTTTATTGATGGTCGAGTATTCCTTCTCATCCTTGATAGGAGTGTCTTATGTGTCTTCTCTTTTGATTTGATCCATCTTCTCTAACTTCAGCCATAAGTCTTTGGAGGATTTTCATAGTCCCATGCTTTCTTTGAAAATATCTGATAGTCCATTGAGAATAATCTTCAATGCCACTTCATTGTTCTTCCTTACTCTTCTTTGGGCTGCAAACTTGGATATATTTTTTGAGGTAGTTAAGTGTCAGGGCTTACTTACTATTCAATCAAAAAACTTCAGATCCTCTTGAATTCAAATACTCTTTCATATTTTCCCTCCATGAAGAATAATTTTTTCCATCAAATAACTGAGCTTCAATTGTGGAGAGAGCCATTTGTTCACCCATTATTCAGGATCTACCTTCCAGTGTTTAAACTATGTTGAAGGCACCCACTCTGATACCAATTATTGATAACACCAACCACACTGAGAGTGGGGGGTGAATTAGTGTGTGGAATTTTACAACTTTTCATATTTCAAGTTAGCAGTTATTTCAAAACATAATTTTACACATTAAGAACAATCAATTCATAAGCACAATGAACACATGAGATAACATATGTCTATATAAGACTTTGTATTATTTATATGTGTGACTACATTCACAAGGTTTTTCTCAACACCAACTGTTTTTTATCAGCACCAACTGAAGTAAGGAGCACCAAATCCTAGGAGAGCACCAACTCTCAAGAAAGACTCATCTTTCCGCAAGACTCAGCTTTCCAATAGACTGCAATATATCCAACTAGAATTGATCTAGTAGTACAACCAACCCAAATACCAGTTAACCATTAATTGAATCTTCTCTAGCTCATGGTCAAAGGTCTACAACAAATTATCATCGTCATACTTCATCTTCTCCTTGAAATTCACACCTTCTTCACTTCATCTTCTCTCTGAAATTCATAGCTAGTTGTGCCAAAGGATCACCATACTAGAAATTACCGACCTCAAGTGCATATCCACTTATTCACCCACTTCCACACCTTATCAAATGAACCAAGCATAGTTGTATTTATATTGGTTCATGCTTAACTCTAGTTTTAGTTTTAGGGATGACCTGAGCCACAAGTTACAACTAACTTGTTCATTTACAATAACTTTGGGACTACTATTGACCATCATTCTGGGTCTTCAACTTTAAATCTGGCATACCACATGTCACCAAAAAGGCCATGATGAGTTCTAATCCTACATATGATTTTAACAAACATCTGATCTATTTTCATAAATTGATCACAGGTATGGATCAATTTCCTTTGTCTCTATGAATATTACAGAAATCGAATTTTGTAGAGCCACTTCCTTCAAACCATTACATGTGACCATCTTTGCAAAACCAAGGGCTTATTAAGTTAAACAATGTTCCTAGCGCCTCATTTCTTATGTGTTCGTAACCCATGAATGGGGGCTGGAACCTAGTCCCCTGCTACTTCGGCCTTGGGGCATTGTCTCTTTCGTCCAATCTTCTGGAGTTTCAACTCTTTGAAGTGGTTAGCTCTCACAAGGGTTGATCCGATGGTTGGCATGATTCCTAGAACCAAATCAGCGGTCTAGATTTGATCCTTACACTATCCTTCCACTACTTAATCCAAAAGCTATGACTTAATCAAAGGTTGATATGGATGACCACTTTTTACTTCGGGACTTCGGCCTCTACAATCTTTCAACCTTCCGAAGTACATTTCGCCGAAGTGCTTATTATCACTTTCTGCTTCATAACCTCCACATGTCCAGGAGATAGGAATGTGGGATTAACCATTCCAAGTGTTTTTTTTGTCAGTGATCTCGACCATGAATATTCCTTCTCATTGGATGGTTAGATCTTACTTCGGAGCTTTGACACTCTGGGAGTTCGGAGGTTCGAGTAATTGTTGTTCCAATTTCCACCGGAGTTGGACATCGCCGAAGTGGTCAACATAGGAGTGCTTACATAATGTTTTTGTCTAACGGTCATGTGAGAATACAAAGGATATTATATCAACAGTTATCATTGACTTCGGCCTTTGGTGCTTTGGGTAGTTGTTGATTTCCCTTGAAGGACAAACTCCCGAGTGATGTAACTGTTGAGCACTCAAGACACCCTAAAAGATTTTGCGAAATTTATTTCTTTTTGGGTACCACTTATCATTTTTGAATTAGAGTCAGTATTGTGGGATGGATGAATTTATATTGATTATTGTTATCGATTATTATTTTTGGATTGAAGTTATTGATAGATTGATATCTTGTAGTAACACGGTTTAAACTTTTCAACGGTCATGGATAGACAAATTTTGGTCAATCGTACAGTTCTTTAACATCGCCAATACATTTTTGGCATCGACAAGATCCAAGGTATAAATCACAATACATATAACAATAACAAATCGTCGATTGCCTATCGCCGATACATTTTCAGCATCGACAAACTCCGAGTGATGAAACTGCGAAACATTAACCATCACAAATCGTCGATCACTGATACATTTTCAGCATCCACGAACTCCGAGGGATGAAACCGTGAAACATTAACCGTCACAAATCACTGATTTTCGATACATTTTTGGCATCCGAGAACTTCGAGGGATGAAAATGAAAATCATTAACCATCACAAATCGTCGATCACCGATCGCCGATACATCGTCGACATTGACAAGATATAATGTTGTAGTCAAGGTTATCTTCCTAAAGAAAATCATCGATGCTGAAAAAAGGGCATTTCTCATGTAGAGGTCAAAATCAACATCCATGTGTCTTTTCCATGTAAATAGTCTGTACGAATCAGTCCTTTCCCCTGTGTCATATATGTATTTCCATGTCAACATTTACACGTCAGCACTGTACGGTGGTTTTGATTGGTGTCAGAATTTTTTCCTAGATGCACCAACCAAACGAGACCTAAGTCTGTACCCCTGCCCCTCCTGCCTCTTTTCCCTATTCCTTCATCAAAATTATTCCTCTTCTATTTTGTCAGCTCGACTTCCCTCTCTAAATGACTTTGTTTCTATCGTTTTTTCTTTTTTATTAAGTCTTTTCACATTTTGTTTCTATTTTTCTTGAAGGATAATTGCATGTCATGATTTGGTTCGAAATACTTATCATCATGTTTTCCATTGATTGAGCATGCAATAGGTCCACTAAGTTATTTTGTGTGTGCAGGAAGCTTCCGTAGAATAAAACACAACAATTCAAAGCATTTCATTTCGGGCTTAAAATTCAATCCAAACAAACAAGGTAAAGTTCAACGGTGGAGATCCAATGACCGTCAAATCAATGGATTTTGCAAATTCAGGATTCGATAAATTACACGAGGTTTAATCGAAATAGTCACACATAAGTCACCCCATGACTTTGGCACTGAAACAATCGAGCTAACCTTTGTTGAAAACTCCAGAACGCCAAATGCCGCATCGCTTCGACGATCATCCAGATGAGAGGTCTTCACACTTAGCACACAAAACTAACGAATGACGAAACGATGGAGCCACGTGGAATTCATCCAGCCCTCACACGTGGAATGCATCATAAGTAAAATGTGGCAAACAATTTAGACACCTTTGGTCATGCCATCTGCCCATTTCTGGGTGACATGTGTCACTCTCCTCATGTGGACATGTCAGCAGACCATGACGTCAGGTACACATCAGATCTGAAGTCCCGAAGTATCGATCAGACAAATCGTCGAAGTGTCGAAGAGTCAGAGACACGTATCTCTCATCTATGCTGACATGTAGAATTCATCCATGGGGACACATGGCATCCATAGGCCGTGACACGTGGCACTCATTTCAATCATTTTCAACACGCCATTTTCCCCATTCCAGGTGACATGTATCACCCTCCTTTTCATGACATGTCATCGATTGCGACGTCACATCCTCCACATCAGCTCTAGGAGATTATCACTCTAGGATATTTCTATCAAGAGTAGGTGTAGTCTCCCGAAGTCCCGAATGCCGAACTTCCAAAGAATTTAATGGTCAAATTTTCTTAATCCTGGATCAATTAGAACTAATCAAGAATTAATGACTCCGAGAGATTCTCACTTCAGGGTATTAAAACCCAAAGAAACACAAATTGATGAAGTACCAAATCATCATAGAGACGTGGAACTCTTCTATCATGACACATGGGATCCATCGGTTGAGACACATGGCATCCATCAGTTGAGACATGTGGCACTTATTTTAAGCACATTTGGGGTTTTCATCTGCACTATTTCAAGAGACACATGTCACCATTCTTTCCATGACAAGTCAATGATACCACATCAGGCTGCTACATCAGATTCATGGAATTGTCCTCTAGGATATTTCCAAGCACGGTATTCGAAAAGAAAAACTACCAAACCCCAAAGAGCCAAAGTCCCAAAGTTCTTAAATGCCAAATGATTAAAAGGTAGTCTTGTGTTAATTAATATAAAAATGGTTATGACTATGGGAGATTAACACTCCGGGGGATTTCAAATCAAATCAAACATAGTTCTCCGAACCCACGAAGTGTCGGAGCCCCAAACAATCGAAGTGGGGTTATCACTGCCACATCACTTCGTAGCATTGTCACTTTGGGAGGTTCTCCAAATCAGCATCCGAAGTCCCAAATGCCGAAATCCTAGAGTGGTTTATCTCCATTGATGGCATATTTAATGTTTAGAAAGGGGCGCCAAACCAGGAATGGGGAAAAAACACTGCCAATACATTCAATTATCTCCAGTGGCCTCCAACAGTGTGCATGCATGCCCATGATCTATACATAACTCGGTTCTGTCACTCCTAGTCATTCTCTATCAGATCTCAGTTCACTCCAGTGCATGCATTAATATGATTTCATTGCAAATAACAATTCTTAATTTTTTAGTTCAAAACTCTTTTAGTTTCAGGCCTAATAAGTGGTATTTTATGTGTGATAAGAACCACTCTTTTTTATTAAGTCAAAGTATTCATTACTATACTCTAGTAGTTTCTATTTAAGTTTATAAGTTGTTTTACAAATGGTAGTGTAGAGTTAAGTCTCAGTCCCAGATGGATGAGAGCCTATGCAACTCTTATAAATATGCAGTTTTTGTATGTTTTAAAGGGTCGATGGTTTTGGAGAGAAATACTTTTTCTAAAATTTTTGTAATATAACTATTTTTGTGCAAGTTAATTTTAATTAAGAAGTTATGTTTAGAACCAAAGACACTTCTATCATCTAAGGTGTGAATCTTCTTATACCGAGGAGGATTATCTCTGTCTTCAAATCAATATGTTCTGTGTTTTTGAGTAAGAGTTGTTGTACCTGTATTTAAATTTATCTTATAGTGCTTTAATAGTTCTTTTATTTAAATTGATGACTAGAAATCGATTGTGTTAGACTGTGATTGATAATAGAGCATTGGAAATTACTTTTCTTGCACTAACTTCTTGTCACATCTATGTTTCTTTTTTGTAACTGTTATCTTAGACAATGTTGAATGTCCACTAATCAAAATGGTATTAATGCTAGTTTGAATTTGTTCAGATATTCTTCTTCTGCATGCTAGGGTATAAAGGTTATCCTAAAAGCCAGGCTTCCCCCAAACACATAGCTAGTTTCTCTCTATCATCTAGTTTAAATTTTTTATCTTTCTTTTGTTATAAATGTTAGAAAAGAACCAAAAAGAGAATTGCTTGGCCCGAGAAAAAGGATTAACGGAAAAGACATATATTTCAATCACAATTAAATCCCATGGATAAATCTATCTAGATCACGAATCCGAAGAACCTTACCACTCATCAAACGCTTACAAGTCTAATTGGGCCTCTTAGGTGGGTTTGGTTCCTCATGTTGAGTTAAAGGGAATTCATACCCCTCAATAGAGTTGGCGCTAGAAGGAGGGCTTGGACGAATGCATGGCTAACAATATTTTTGATAAAATATTCTGCAAAGCCTATAGATTCAAAACAGTCCACATGCATGGCTAGTCATTTCTAAGACAACCCACATACATAGAGTACTTCCAATATGATTAACTCAACTCAACATGAATAGGAAGAAAACTTGTACCCTGAAATACGTTGTGCTCTTCCCCACAAGGAGTTAAATAAGTTCAGAAGAATCACAAGAGCTTATGCCTGGAAAATCAGAGCATTAGCTCTAGCTCCTTTACTTCCTCAAAGAAAACAAATAATCAGACTAGTTGTTGACACCCCTGACTATGTATTTGTTCACACGGTAGAAGATATGATAGATTTTTCCCTTACTATGATCGAACAACCCCTTAATCTAATACCCGAAACACTAGCTAGTAACTACTCTAAACCTGGCGATTTTGAATCTGAAGAGGAAGATTCTAACTCAGATTACTCAGGTTCTGAATTAGAAGATATGGAGGATAATAATGATAAAAATGGAGAAAGGGGAGATCAACCTCAATATAACCAACCATGGTTGGAAATAGATTCTTTGGAAATTCTAGGACGGATGCATAACCTACCCAGACATCCATAAAAACTACTCCCTAAATTTGACACCAAAACATCCGGATTGCCTAAGGACCATATTAAGAAGTTCATATTGGCTATAAGGTTTATGAATGTGAAACATGAAGATGTAGTGTGTATACGTATTCCTTACACCTTTGAAAATTCATCCTCGACTTGGTATTTCAACCTACTAGTTGGTTCCATAACTAGTTGGACAAAGTTTCAAAAGGATTTCTTGGACAAATTTTCCGAAGAAACTACCACATGAACTTTAATGGCTGAAATTTTCGTCGCCACTATGAGTCCAAAAGAAAAGGTTAAATATTTCAACAAAAGGTTCACCACCATTTTGAACAAATTCCAACCTGAGGCTAAACCTACCCAGGAGTTGCAAAATAAAGTATACATTAATGCTCTCCCAGCTTCTATTTACATGTTTGTAAAAAGGGTTGTCAAACATACCCTAGCCAAAAATTTCGAAGAAGTGAAAACGATTGAATTCCAAATGAAAGGGTGAAAAGAAGCACATATCTAATTAATAAATAATGAAACCAAACCTCAACCTAAGAGAGGACTTTTGTTAACAAGGCCCTTGAGAAAAAAATAGAACAAGGTCCTGATAGAGAAGGAGGGATATAGAAAGACTACAATGGATGATGAGATAATGGATATGAAAAGGAGTGTCGGGGAAGGAAGCCAAAGACAAAGGCCTTATAAACCCCTTTTTAAAATAAATTCACCTTTCAAGGCTATAAAACCTCCCCCAACTAACCTAAACATTGACATAGGGATTGTAGCGTCTCACTCTTTTTGCACATACCACAAAGCAAATCATTCAGAAAGGGACTTCCCTCAATGTTTGTATGCTATGAATTTAATGTATAACCGATTCTTAGATAAATTCTCTCTAACTGAACAATCCAGTAGCTTGGAAATAAACATCATCGATTAGGAAAGTCAAGAGCTCCGGGAAGAGACAACCATGTTGTTATGGGATTCAAATCACTTGATTCCTTTCAATGATGTTGCTGAAGTGCAATAACCTCCCGTCAAAGTTCTAGTTTTGTAGACGTGCGGTAGGATTCAAACAGTCCAAAGGAATCCCACCACTACTCATTTATCTAGAGGGAAACCACTAACCGATCACCCCAAACTGTTATTTTCTCCCCAAAGAAACCCTATGAGTATACACACACGAGAGGATCCTAAACTAGACTACAATGTGGTAGAAGACTTGAAGAAGTTGTAGGCTAATGTGTCTGTCATGGACATTTGTAGGATCCCTCAACAAAAGGATTTTCTGTTGCAGGCGTTAAAATCAATAGATACCCCTATAAAAAGAACTGATCAAAGTGAGGTCCCACTCCCACATATTTAACAAATAAGCCAAGTGTGAATGCTTTCTCTTTAGACAAAAGGGGAAGGCCTTTTGTTCCTCCTTTCCTCTTGACGTTTAAAGTTCTTAACAGAATATACATAATTTCCTAGTCGATTCAGGGGCATCTTCAAATTTCATGCCATTGTCAATCTGCAAGAAATTGAACAAAACCTTGCTCAAAAGTGATAAACACATTATACAAATAGATAGGACTCAGGTAAAGGTCATTGGGGAACTTAAATATGTCATGATCATAATTTCCACACACCCCAAATTTGTTCCATTAATTGACATAATCACAGTAGACATCCCAAAGGCCTATGGACTGCTACTTAGCCAAGATTGGTCCGAGAAATTAAACAGATACTTTAGTAATGATTGGGATCAACTTTGGTTTCCATTAAAAGGACATAAAAACATGATCGAGATTGATAGAGAAATATATCTCAAACATACTGTCACCGACTTAGAGACTCCAAATGAACCATCATCAACATATTTCCCTATTTTAAGAAACTACTCCCGTGATTCTGATTTTGGTAATTTCTCCCCTCACGTGTCTGACATACATCCCACACAAAAATATGAAATGATTTTTCAAGTAGACTTACTAGTAGCCATAGAAGAGAGCATCCTTTATCAGGAGTCTCCATCAAGATTAACAGATAAGGAAGATGAAAGTGAAAAAATAGCTAGACATGAAGAAGTTAGTAATTTACCCCCATAAACTTGGGCATTGTACTTTGATGGTTCTAAATCGCAAGAAGTTTTTGGAGAAAGATTTATCCTCATTGACCCAAAGGGGAAACAAAACATATTATCATGCATATTAGAAAGTGAATGCATTAATAACATGGTTGAATATGAAGCTCTAGTCCAAGGACTAAAGAAGGCCATCAACTTAATCGTCAAAGAATTGAAAGTTTTTTGAGACTATGAAATTATCTTTAGACAAGTAATGAATTCTATCCATTGCAATTCACCTCACTTGAGAAATTACCAGCAGGATAATAGACAATTTTGAGGCTTTCAACATTACCGTATTCCTAGGACAAAAAACACTCTTGTTGATTCTTTAGCCACCAAAACCTCAAGATTATCTTTTTTAGAAGACTATGAAGCCTCAAGGTTTGCAGTAGAACTACTCTACAAATCGTCGGTGCCTAACAACATTTCTAACAAGAAATTATTTGAAGGGGATGAACAGATTGTAGATTCCCTGACTAACCAGGATAATTTTAAGGATTTGTCCATTGATGATGAAATATTCCAAGAAATACTCACATAATTGAATCTCCACGAACAAAAGAAGGGAACAAATCAATCTGATGACAAACCAAATTTTCACACAATACCAAAGGGAGTGGCCAATATGGTGAACCTTTTTGACCTAAGGGAAAGGCTTAGAGGGCCAAAGAATGCAAACACAGGGAGCTCATGCCCTATGTATGAAACTATAAACCTAGGAACCCTTGAGAACCCCAATAATGTCAATCTGGGCAAGACAGTGTCCAAAGAGGACACAAAATCTTATCTCAAACTATTTAAAGAATATCAAGATGTATTTACATGGTCTTACTGAGAATTGAAAACTTATGATTCTCGCATTATCCAACACACAATTTTGTTAAAGGCTGGAGTAAAACAATTTCAACAAAATATTACGAAGTACAACCCATATTTGGAACCCCTAATGTATCAAGAGTTGAATAAATTATTATATGCCAAGATTATCTTCCAGGTAAGACACTCTACATGGGTAGCCAATTTGGTGCCTGTCAGAAAGAAGTTCGGGGAGATCCGCTTGTGTGTGGATTTCAAAAACCTTAATAGAGCATCGGAAAATGATAATTATCTCGTCCCACCCATGGAACATCTCTTACAAACAATATCTAGATATGAAATTTTTTCTCTCCTGGAAGGTTTCTCAGGATATAACCAGGTCTTAGTTTCAGAAGATGATTTTTTAAAAACTACTTTCCAGACAAAGTGGGGAAAATTTGCTTACAAACCCATGCCCTTCGAGTTGATTAACGCAGGTGTACCCTTCCAGAGGGACATGGATGTAGATTTTTGGGGATTAATTAACAAGTGTGTGGTAGTCTATATAGATGACATAACAGTATACTAAAAAAATAAGGAAGACCAAATTCAACATTTGACTTGGATTTTTGAAAGGTGTAATTTTTGAAAGGTGTAGGAAGTATGGAATATCATTGAACCCTGAGAAAACCATATTTGGTGTAGAGGAAGGAAAAATAATAGGTCATATCATATCTCAAGGGGGAATTAGCATCGACCATGAGTGGATAAAAGTTATAGCTCAACTCCCCTTGCCTCACAATAAAAAGGCCATGCAATCTTTCTTCTAGAAAATCAACTTTGTGAGAAAATTTACTCTTGACTTCATTGAAATTGTTAAACCTTTACAAAAAATGATTCTAAAAGATGAAGAGTTTAAATGGGATGAATAAAGGAGAGGAGATTTTAATTATATCAAAACTGCAATATCCCAAGCACCAATGCTGCGAAGCCCTGCCTTTAACAAGGATTTTTTTCTTTATACCTTTTCTTCTGACCAATCCTTGGCTGCAGTACTTACCCAAAAGGATGATGAAAACAATGAAGCACCAGTATCCTTTATGAGAAACAAACTCCAAGGAGCTGAACTAAACTACCCTTCTATAGACAAACATGCTTACACAATATATAAAACAATCAAACATTTCAGATCCTACATCCTAAAAAATTACACCAAAGTCATAGTCCCTCACCCCGTAGTCAGATATTTATTCACCCAACATGAGATGGGAGAAAGGAGAGGAAATTTGATGGAAGTCATTCAGGAATTTGATCTAGACATGAAACCTGCCAAAATAGTCAAAGGACAAGGATTGTGTAAACTGGTTGTTGAGGCCCAAGATCCGATTAACACAGAAGACCTCGGTTGGGAAAATGAGATAACATTATGGTGCGATGAAGCCTTATACATACCTCCCGGGCACAAATCCTGGTATGAAAACTTGTATTATATCCTGCATCATGGGACTCGTCTGGAAAACCTAAACCTTAGAGAAAGGAGAGCCCTCGGGTTAAAATCCACTCAATATCACCTCATAAATTCCGTGCTTTTCCGTGTAAACTATGATGGAGTACTTCTTATATGTCTTGAATAGGATGATGTAGAAAAGGTACTGAGAGAACTCCATCACGACCCAACAGGTGGAAATTTTTCAGGAGAAACCATGACTCATAAAATACTAAGGGCCGGTTATTATTGGCCCACTCTATTTAGGGACACTCATGCAAATGCGAGGAAATGTAAAACTTGTCAAGTGAGTGTCAATAGGGAAAAGAGAGAAGCCATTCCACTCCATTCGGTGACCATATCCAGACCATTCGAGCAATCGGGAATAGACGTCATAGGATAAATTACTCCCAATTCTTAGAAACAATATAAATATATCTTGACTGCTACATATTATTTTACAAGATGGACAGAGGATATCCCTCTCACACACATCAATGGAAAGGTTGTAATACAATTTCTAGAACAAAAACTGATAACAAGGTTTGGACTACCCTATGTCCTCGTTTTTTACAATGATGCCTACTTTTCTTCCATGTGTTTAACATAATTTTCTCTTGATAATGGGATCATAATAATATATTTTGCAAACTATTATCCACAAGAGAATGGGGTAGCAGATTCAACTAACAAAAACTTGGTAAGAATTAAAAAAAAGACAATTATTGAAAATCAGAGGAATTGGCATAATTTACTTCATAAATCCCTATGGGCTGATAGAATAACACCTAAAGAAGGCATAGGAAATCTCTATACTTTCTGGTATATGGGAAAGAAGCCATTCTTCCAAACGGATTATACCTTCCATCTTTATAGCTTTCCCATGCATCGAGAGGTCAACCCTCATCCGCTCTACAACAAAGGATTGATACCCTTCTCATGCTGTATGAAGAAAGGGAAAGGGCTAAAGTTAAGTTCACCGCTCATCAACCGCTACTTAAAATATGGTTTGACAAACATAATGCCAAAGAAAAAAAATTCAAGGTAGGAGATCTAGTTTTGAAGTGGGATAAAGAAAATGAGTCCAAGGGAAAACACTCAAAGTTACAAAATCTATGGCTTAGACCTTTTTAGGTGGCCGAGAAGATCGGTGTAGGCACATAATGGTTGAAAAATATGAGGGGGGAGTATGACACCCTCTCGGTGAATGGCCAGGCGTTAAAACAATACTTCTCCTAAAAAACAAATTGTGTGTCTTTTGATTCTTTGTTTGATTTTATGTCTCTTTTTAGTATACATTTTGATCAGGATGAGTGTGTAGGTTTAGGGAAGACCGATTTCAAACTCCTTTTTATCTTGTTTATTTTTCTTGTTATTTTATTCTAATTAGGTTGTGTTCCATAAAGTAGTGGTTGAATTTAATAAATACGGTGAAGCAGACTCTTCTCCTGACCTACACTTGCATGCAAAATGAGAGACGATGGAAAAATACAAATCTTCAAAATCAAATTTGTCTTTGTAAGGATACTGTTTGACAACACAAGTATTCCAACAGAGGATGAACAGCTTCAGTAACCACTCACATAACCAGATCAAAGATCAACACATCGATGTTTTCACGCGGTAAAACCCCTACGGGGAAACATCCACGACCACAACCAACGCGACCACTTGGAGCAGTTTATTAATGCAAAGAAAAAGATTAAAAAGAGATTTTACAAGAGAGTTTCTCACAATCAATCATCGACAAATGACCCTCCATGCTCTTTAAATAGAGATCATGGACCAATCGGGTGTTAAGCCATGGATCAATCGCTGTTAAGATCGAGGAGAGTATGAACCGTCAGATCACTCTATGTCGGGAACATATCGTGACCGTCGGATTTCCTAACTACAAATGCATACTAATGCATACTAAAGAAACACACTAGAAAACACACTTTTACCTAATGACACAATAGACCAAGTAGATCTTACTAACTCCTAAGTGTCTAAATATCCTAACATCCCCCCTTAAGAACAACTTGGGATAGGATTGAAGGATTTACAATAGTGACACAATAAGAGAGGGAAGGAGGCATTAGATCCTATCCCCCCTTAATGATAACTTCCTGAACTCCTAACATAGATCAAAGTTTGGAAACCTTTTCTTCTGTAAGAGACTTTGTGAAAATGTCTGTAACTTGATCTTTTGTAGGGCAAAAGAGCACTTCAATAACTTGATCATGAATGAGATTTCTGATGAAGTGCATGTGTAGATCGATGTGTTTGCTACACTGATGTTGAAAAGGGTCTTTGGCGAGCTTGATGGCACTCTGATTGTCACACCAAAGGCTGGTCGGATGTTGGTGTTGGAATCCAAACTCTAAAAGGATCTTTCAAAGCCATAGGGCTTCCTGACTTGCATTTACCGCTGCTCGGTACTCTGCTTCCGCTGAAGAAAGTGAAATAGCCTGTTGTTTATTACAGGCCCAAGTGATAGGTCCTAAACCAAGGGTGAAAACATAACCTACAGTAGACTTCCGATCATCAAGTTCACCAGCCCAATCTGAATCAGTGAAACCAACCAATAAAGGAGTCCCCCCTGAACTGTAATGTATCCCAAACTGAATTGTACCATGAACATGGGGAAGTATCCTTTTAGCTGCTTTTCAATGGCTTTCATGGGGTGTTTTCATATATCGGGAAACAAGAACAACAACAAAGGAAAGATCAGGACAGGTATGAGTCAAGTATAAGAGGCTACCAACTAACTGACGGTACAGGGTGGCATCAACTTCAGGAGAAGTACATGTGGCAGAAATCTTGACTCCAGACTGGAAGGGAGAAGGGGTTGGTTTAAAATCATCCATGTGAAAGAGACAAAGAAGGTCAAAAGCATACTTATACTGGGAAAGAGAATTTCCTTCATTGGTTTGCAAAACTTGGAGGCCAAGGAAATAGTACAAAATGCCTAAGTCTGTCATTCCAAATTTCTTCTTAAGGTTGGTTTTCACATGGTTTAAAAGTTTAGAGTCACTACTAGTAAGGATAAGGTCATCAACATAAAGGACAAGGATTATGAGATGGCTTCCTACTTTCTTGGTATATACATTAGGATTAGAATGGCATCTAGAGAATCCAATGGCAATAAGAAAGCTATCCATTTTGGCATACCAAGATCGGGGAGCTTGCTTGAGACCATAAAGAGATTTCTTGAGGTGACAAACAAGGCTAGAGTCATTCTTGACATAGCTAGGAGGTTGTTCCATGTAGATTTCTTCTTGCAAATCTTCGTGCAAGAAGGCGGATTTAACATCCATCTGATGGACCTCCCATTTATGTGAGGCAGCAAGGGAAATAACAAGGCGGATGGAAGTCATTTTTGTTACAGGGCAAAGGTTTCATTATAGTCAATTCCTTCAACTTGGGAAAATCCTTTGGCAACTAACCGAGCCTTGTGTCTTTCCACACTTCCATCTGATGCATACTTAGTTCTGTAGACCCATTTGCATCTAACAATTTTTCTTCCTTTTGGAAGAGGTACAAGATCCCAAGTATCATTTTCCATTAAAGAACGATACTTTTCATTCATTGCTGTATCCCAATCTGGATGACCTGAAGCTTCTGCAAATGTCTCTGGATCATGAGTTTCTGAAACTTGAGCCAAAAGAGAAGAGGCTCTCTGGAACTATGAATGTGTCTGATGCTGATCTGAAGGATCACCGACAAGATCACCAACTACTTCTCATGTTGAACGGACCCATCTAGGAAGCGGTGGAGCTGGTGTTGGTTCATGTTCAAAGGACTCATCTAGAGGAGGGTGAGCAGGCGGAGGTGGATTTTCATCCTCACTGTCATCATCTGAAGAAGAAACCAAATCATAAGAAGGCACAAACACCGAAGATGGCTCGTAGGACAAAGAAGGCACAATCACTGAATTAGGCTCGCAGGCCAAGAGATTTTCATCAAATTTAACATATCTTCTAATAATAATTTCATTACAATGTGATTGAAGAAGTCTGTAACCTTTGACATCTTCAGAATAACCAACAAATAGACACTTCTCACTTTTAGGCTGCAATTCTTTCCTTTTCTCATCAAGAATATGAGCCCATGCTATACTGCCAAATACACAAAAGTGACTTACATCTGGTTTAATTTTAGTCCAAGATTCTTCGGGTGTTATATTTTGATCCTTTGTGGGAGTAAGATTTACTATGTAATTTGCACAGTTGATGGATTCCACCCAATACTTTAGACTCAATCCCTTAGATTGGATCATACAATTAGCCATTTCTTTTAATGTGTGGTTCTTTCTCTCAGCAACACCATTTTGTTGTGGTGTATATGGAACAGTGTGTTGCATTTGGATTCCCTGTGTAGTGCAGTATCTTGTAAAATTATTGTTCACATATTCACCTCCATTATCTATTCTTAACCTTTGAATTTGATATCTAGATTGCTTTTCTACAAGGGCCTTATCGGAAAAAAACTTGTCAAAAACTTCACTCTTGAGTTTTAATAAGTAAACCCAAGTACGTCTGGAAAAGTCATCAATGAAATTTAATAAATACTTGCACCCAGAAAAAGAAGGAAAATAAAGTGGACCACACAAATCACTGTGAACAAGCTGCAAAGTACCCGAGGTGTGCCAAGAGGCACGTTTGTCAAAATTGTCCCGATGATGTTTGCTGAGAACACAACCGACACAAACACCATCTCTGCATGAAACAAGAGGAAGACCAGTCACCATCTGTTGATTACATAGTTGTTGCAATGAGTGATAGTTTAGATGACCAAACCGCTCATGCCAAAGTTTGCTCAAGTCATCTCTATGAGAAACAACAACTGATGAAAAAGATGATGACCCAAAGTTGTCAAAATTGTACAACCTGTGGTCTGCTGATGTGAATCTCTTGATGTGGAAAATATCCTCTTCCTGGATCTAATGGTCATAGGTTCATCTGAATCCTTGATCCAATGACTGTGATCAATTCATTTTGGCATTTGGGACTTTGGGTTATTTGTTACCATTTCCCAATTCTCTTAACATGATATTTTCTGACTAAACCTCGAGCATCTTGAATTCATCTAACGATCCTCCTTTGACGCGGACAACCTAACATGATCCAACAGTTTTCGGGATTTCGACTGTTTCAGGATCTTGTGAATCCTTGATCCAGTGACTGTGATCAGTTCAGGATCAATGTTCTAGATTCATTTTGACATTTGGGACTTTGGGTTATATGATCCCATTTCCCAAATATCTTGAAGTAATATTCTCCGATTAAACCTCGAGCATCTTGACTTCATCTAACGATCCATCTTTTTTTTGAAACGCTTAATACGATCCAATGACTGTCGAGGTTTTGGTTAGTTCCGGATCTCATGTATGCTTGACCCAACGAATTTGATCAGCTATTAGATCAACGATCCATATTTATTTAGGCCTTCGTGTCTTTGGGTTATTCATTTCCAATTCTCAAATCTCTCATAGCGAGATTCCCCTGTTAGCAATAAAAAACGCACCGGCATTTTTGAAAGAACGATGCCTAATCTTGTAGGGAAAATTTAACTAGATTCCCGAGCTCCAAATGCATATCTGAAAGCACCATTGGAAAGCTTAGGATTTTTATATGTCGATCGACTATTTAAACATGCAAAACGGACTCTCCATGACTGAGAAATTTGATTTTGAAAAAATCTGCACTTTCACCAGTGCATAAGGCAGAATTATGACTAGTTAGCTGTTGAAAGTTGCGCCTTTCAGCAGCTAAGGAGCAGATTTTCGGGTAAGTTAGATGTGGAAAGCCTGTCATGGCCAGAATAGCCAAATTTCCGCCTAGATCAGGAATTTTTGGGTTTGAATGGTTTGAATTCTTCTTCAATAAGCTGGTTATAAATTATCAAATCAAAATCTGAAGGCCATTCTTGGAGATGAAAGTCAAAGGGAATTTTTTGACTAAATTTGGTGATTTTCAAGGTCAAAATGATAGGGATTTTTGGCACACATCATCAAATTCGAATACCACTTTCAAAGGAACAGATCAAAGAGCCTTGGAAGGCTAGGCTACACTTCATCAACTTTCAACCAATGTTTGAAGACCAAAAGATAGAGGTTGACCTCATCTTGAGGATCTCTCCTTATCTTTTGTAAATCAGTTTTGACTTTCTATTTTTAGAATATCAGATCCATTGTTTTAGGATCTGAAACTAATTGTAAAAGGCTATAAAGCCAAAGACATTTGGAGCACTAGAGGGTTCGATTTTGGGTTCTACATACTGCTACTATAAGAGAGACCTATTCTTATTATATGAAAAATTGCAATCTTCCTTTAGTTGTGTTGTCAGATTTTCTTTTCTGTTCTTTGATATCTTATGAGTGAAGGTTCTTTATTGATGCTCATTTAATCTACATGTGACTGTCATCTCACTAATTGATTGATTAAGTTGATAATCATAAGTTATTTCCTTAGTTATTAAGCCCATTGTGCTTGTTTTATATGAGTATAATCTGGTTCAATAGCTATTTTCTCTTCCATTTAATCAAACCTTGTCTGACTGCATTACTAGAAGGCCTTGTGAGATTTTGTATTTCTAGACAGTCTTGAACACACAGTCTAGTCCCTAGATATTCATCTTGATCCAAAAACCACATCAATTATTAAGAAAATATTTCCCAAAAAG
>ML788890.1:233543-259915 GCA_009831015.1 Picea engelmannii
TGTTGACATCAAGGACAACACATCAATGAAAATATGTCCAACAAGTCTTGTATCAGTTGGCTTCATCTTTAGCTTTGATTTCTTTGCAAAATACCTCACTATTGTGGTAAGCATATTTTATATGCCCCTTCCCTTCCTTCGTATACGATTCATCACAACTTCACACAAAGAATTGAGTTCTCTACCTAAAGAGTGATCGTGGTTTCCACTCTACTTGGTGGCTGGTTCTCATAATATATGAAATAATATTTTACCATAATTAGTCATATTTAAACACTAACGCACACAACAACAAACATATGTTACTTTGGCAATTCTGCATTCTCCTAGCAACCAAACAAACCGAAAATATCTACCAACTAGGAACAAGGGATGCCACATTTGTTATGGAAAACAAATAAAATTAAAAACTCAAAATATTATTTGGATTTGGTAGGAGTCATTATCCCCTTCAGAGGTTTGACAATTTTCTTGGAAATCCCTTCATTGCAAATCTCTTCGATTTCTACTCATTTGGCATGGGTTTCATGATACTCCTTCTTGGGAATTGTCATAGTAAACACTCCATCAACACCCACATAAGCATTCACATCATCCACATCAGCATCCTCTGGCAATCCAAGACACCACACATGTTTACCTACTACTAGACATTATCGCGTGTGTCTCGTGTCATCCTTGTTTTCCTCATTCTATTTTAGTTGCTTCACATTGGTCTCCATGATGGCATTGTGCATATGGAGATTCACATTTTCTCTCTTCACCCAGGTAGGTATTCTTTAATGACATGATCTTGGAGGATTTCTTTCTAGTCAACTTCCTACTCGTGGCCTCATCGACCAAATCATGTGGCTCCAACATAACATTGAAATTGTTCTCCATGCATGAACTACATCCATTTGTGGGCCTTCTCTCCAATGGTGGATTGATGAAATCAACGTCTCCCACATTGGAACCATCACTCACTTCTTCTCAATATGGGTGTGATAAAAAAATGGACAAACAAAATATTTCCATGGACAAACCTTGGCTCACGCTACTATACACAAACTATAACAATCATTAAATAATATACTCTCCTCTTCACATGTTCTTGGCCTAGAATGGATGCTTTTTCTTTGATACCAAATGTTGAAATTATGATCAATGATAATACATATACAAAGCAAGGTACACCAAGAATTACGCTAAGAAACCCCCGAAGGGAAAAATCTATATTACATCATACCATTATATTATAAAAATTGTCCCTTTATATAACCATAGGTGACCATAACTACTAAGTCTTAATTAGGTAATTATATCACATCATATCCATAACCATCTCCAAAATATCTCCTTAAATCTCTCAACTCAATCCATGAGATCATCATCCATGATATCTCTCCTTGTCCTCATCTGTCACTCGTATGTAGACATTAAGCTTGGTATACTTCATTACATTTGTGCAATTATATATTTTAGACATTATTCATAATTCACAAGTATGAATTATTCCTTCACTATTATCATTCCACTTATGGGATCAATGCACAACCTTACTCACTTCTCAATGTGTTTGTTTCACATCTCACTAATTATGATTGTATTAAATGTTCATTAGTCCCAAACTAGCAAGCTTATGAGGATATTACCTAGGAATGTTATGAGTACATTACTTAGGAATCTTATATACTACACCACTAAAACGTGTTAGAACAATCAATCACTTGAAATCAATAATTCACAAATAGTGACCAAAACCAAAGTATTATAAAATGGTCATTATCACGCAAGAAATGAGGAAGAAAACATCAACTGAAGAGACAAAACCTAACTCATGATTTAACCTGATGTAAAGCATTGAACCACCATGCATTGAAGAGTATAAATGATAATCAATCCATTACATCATTATCCAATCATTCACTCAATTCACAAAGATGGCCATAAGATGATAATCCTCAAATGCATCAAAGAACAATCCATACAAGAAGTACAACTGAGTTGATGAGGTTTTAAATTAAAAATTTAACGAGGGCCTCATGTTTGAGAACATGGAAAATAGTTAAAGCCCTAAATAGAAACTTGGAATCTAATTAATGATAAAAGATGGGTGTGTGCACAGGAAAAGTGGTAAGGGAGTCAGTAGGAATGCACACTCGCACGAATGTTTGGATGTTCTTAGGAACATGAATGCATTCATGATTCTATAGTTTTTGAAAAGAATGAACCTCCACTTATCTTTCCATGCAGGCTCATTGACAGGAACATGTGCACGTTCCTAAGAATGTGCACACGTTCCTCTGTAATACCATTTTTAACCATCCATGGGAACAATTTGTGCCCATTTGCAAACATTGGGCTCACATTTTTGTCCTCATTGAGCAAAGAGATAGGAGGAGAAAAGTCAATATCTTTCCATCATGTCCCAGTCAAGCCAGGTATGTTTGATTTCTCTTTTTTTCCTCCCAATTTAGTAATTTTTACTTTTATTCAATTAATTTAATATATTCTAAAAGAATCTAAATTATGAAAATTTGTAATCTTATAGAGAAATCTCATCCAGAAAATTTAGAGAGCGTCACCTCTTACATTTCCTAACATTTCCCCTTTAAAAATAATTGTAAAGAATTTACAAGAAATGTAATTATTTTATTTTTTAAAATATGTATCGATTTTTTTGTAAATTTGTATTTTAATTAAAAAAACTGACCTAATTTACATGCCATGCATTATCAAATTGCATAATATATTATAAAATGGAACCTGAAGATAATGTAAATCATCCACAAGACTACCAAGGCGAGGAAAACCCCAACCCACCACAACCACCCAACATAGACACACAAATTGATGAGGGGTTGCGGCCATACAACATCGGGTGGCTTCTCCAGAGACAAGATCTATGTGGCAGCCAACAATGCTGATTTTCATATGACATCCATCCCTTCAAGGAAGAGGTATTATGTGATGTTTCCCTGATAGATGTTTTTGATTCTCTCTTGGGCCAAACATATATGTGGACGCGCCATGCTATCTATGAGTCTTGATCTCGTAGTGTCATTGTTACTTTGGGGGTCATGTCTACATGATACTAGAGATAGTTCCAACTACTTTCCTACCTAAATAGTGTTGCAAGGTAGTACCTCATACTACAAAATTAAGCTTCTTTACAATCTGTTCAAAAGGTGAACAAAAGGAAACTACAACCACTACAACCTCAACCCAAGCACCTTCTATCCAATAGAAGCAGGTCAGAAAGATTGCATCAAAGCACAAATATTCCTTCTTCACATAGTCATCTCATGTAGATCGACTGGTTGAACAGACTCAACCCCGCCAGTAATAGGTTCGTGAAATCCTTCAACAAACTAAGCAACACAACTTCTCCAGCAAGGCAAGCAACTCACCAAGGTTCAGGTTCAACAAACGATTCCCCCTCTCCCCTGGGAACTCAACGCAATGGAGAACATTGCTTCCTAAGGAGGGAGGATTGATCTAGGTGGATATGGTGGCTACCCACCTATTCTACTGACTCAAAAAAAGGTTTTTGACCTTGGCACTTTTTCGATAGTTTTTCGGGTTCCAAACTTCCGGGGCCATTTTCAGGCCCTAAACGACGTTTTTTGGGGATTTGTAGCGCAGGTGACTAGTGAGGTCACCATCCTGGGCTAGTAGAAAATTACTCTTCTCGTTTATACCTTTATAATGGTGTATCGAGTGCCCAAACAGATATCATATGCAAAAGTTACGCCCCCGGGAAGTTGACGTATCAACTACCCCTATCGGGGCTCGTAAACTTTTTGGATTTTCATCTTATGGGGATACGGTTTTGGATTTTCCTTATGTTTAAAAGGCCTTTAGAGCCTCATCGTAACAATCATCTTCTTGTGAATGCGAGTAGCCATCACATCTCTTCTCAGAGATAAGATGTCACCATTCTAGTGAGTCTTTCACTCTGTAATTTTACAGTTATGTACATTTTGCATATTAATAGAAATTGTGTATTACTATATATATATATATATATATATATATATATATGCCTCTTCTGATATTTCCTATATATATTTGTTATATTATTCTCTCTCTTTCAATATCTCTATATGTTTCTGTGTTATATCTCCGCTCTCATTTCGTGCCAAAAATAATCTAGATAAGAAGTTAGCAGAGAGTCCTTGGCCATTTCATTGGACATCATTGTGAGGTCCATTGTAAGTGCCCAAGGGAAATTAACTTATATTTCCCAATACAGGGCTAGAATGTTTGAATTTTACCACACTAGACTGTATAGAAATGAATTTAAAGACTTCGGTATTTCAAAACAACAACTCGTGTCTCTTTTTATCGATCCACAAACTAGACAAAATCCACTGGTCAACAAGAAACACATTTTCATTGACTAGTGCATCCACCGAAAAATTAGTCAACACTGGATGTATAGATGGTACATGGTATTTGACTAACCTCCCTGCAATAACAGGGAGGTTCCTTTAGATGTTTTAAGAAAATTATGGGAATAATTTCTTATGGATCACAATGTCAACTACTTTGACATTGGTGATTTCTAGGGGGTGGGTCGAGGGTCCAAATAGGACCGAGATCATGCTATTCGTGATCCCATGTTAGGTCCTCGTCCCCCTAGGAGAATTTGTAACCCCCCTGACCAAAATCCTCTTATTGTAGAGAGCTTGCAATAAGTACATGTAGCTATATCATTATTGACTCAGAGCCTAGTGCAACATGGTAGCTTTGTTGCATTATCTTGGCAGGAGGTGCCTACCAGTGAAATTGATAGAAGGGTCAAAGTTTCACCCTGTACATCAGAGTGTAGTGAGGAGAGGGAACATGGACATAACAATCGCCCATGTGAACCTCACATATGCTCAAGTTGCAGATAGACTTGTGATGGGTCTATTGAGGCTAGTGGACATGAGAGATTCACATAGAAGGTTAGTATCTTAACCATCTCTCTATTCTTTATCATTATATATTTATATATAATTATGTGTATTTGTATTGATATTTTATTGTATGTTGTTTTGCAGTTTCTATGCCCATATAGAATACCCTCTACGCCCATGGATGCATCACTGTCTAGCTTCACCACTGAAGCAGCAGTAGAGGTATCTTGTTCAATAATTCTACCCCATACACATGTATGTCTCAAATTTGATAAATTCACCATAATGTTTTCTTTATTTTATGACATCCTCAAATTTTTAATGTTCTTGTGTTTCCACAGGTTGTGGGACCAAGTGATGTCGAGCAATGTCCACCTCGGATGGGCAAGTCACCTGCATCACATGTATCACGTGTAGAGTTAAATATCATTTAAATCTCAATTTTGTTGTATTTATGTTGTTGAAATTTACTATTTTATACTAATAGTTCAATATTATTAATGTGTATGCATATTGCTAATATTTTTGCTATTTTTATACTAGTCCACTCCCTGGGCACCTGCCCATAGCTTCCGAGTTACCTTACTCCATGACAAGGTTTATTCCATCACTTGTACAGTTTATGGGGGTCCATTTCCACCCACCCCAATCATCTTTATTATTACGTGCATCCTCACTGGATGCACCCACAATCCACCCATCTGCACACCCGTTCCATCTTATCCATCCATAGTGGATGCACTCGTATGCCACTCTCCTCCACCACCATTTCAATTTGCTCCATCTATCGAGGATGCCACAATAGAGGTTTCCTCAGAGAAATTTGTAAAATCGAGCACTCCACCTGTCAACGACTCTCCATCGAGGCCCGAGATACTCACTATGAGATAATGTGTTGATAATTTTTTATGTATCATGAATGGAATTGGTTTATGCATATTTATTTAAATTTCATGATTTGATCCTTTTAACTAATGTAGGGTTGCATCGGTAAGAGATTAGGGTCGCATAGGATGGTACTACCCTCACGATTGTTAGTACCATTTGTGGTGATTTGTCTTATGTTGAATTACAAATTATCATTTTGTAAGTCTTTTAATTCATTGTGGAAAAAAACTTATAACAATGTGTTTATTTGTGCAGTCTCCGGTGCAACAAACCACACCCAGGCCCAAAACCACTCGAGGTGCTTCTTTGAGAAAGAGAAGAAAGATCGATTTTTAGGATGCTCTTGAGGGTGGCAAGGGTGCCAGTGGTCAATGAGTGACCATTGACTTCCATTTGGTGTCTAGGCCACCATATGGTCAATTTTTTTATGTTAGGGCACTTGCTACCATTTTGTAAAAACTATACAATTTAGATTATGTTGAATATATATATATATATATATATATATATATATATATATATATATATATATATATATATATATATATATTATATATCATGGCACTTTTTTGTGAATCTCATGATATCTTCATTTTATGTTGATGAATGTATAAATTTTATGTGTATGAATGTATGAATTTATTTAATTTGATTCATTAATTTTTAAAGTATTAATGAAGTTTATGTAAGTAAGAATAGTTCATTTTTTTAGAAGTTATTAAAAATACTTGCGTTACGATTAAGGAATCCCTTATGGTGGAAACAATTGTTAAGTGCTAAATACATACACAATTAAGTGTTCTCATTACCTAAATTTGACAAAAGACTGAAGACCCATCCTAGTTAAGACTCCAGGAACCAATAATAACAATCATGTAGGATAACATAATCACAATAGAAATAAGAGAGTTGAAGCCTCACATTACTCTATCCAAAATGAAGCATGGTTCATTATAATGGAAATCACAACATGTTACAAGGTTTTCTTAATACAAAATCATCATATAAAATATGAGTGCACAATAAAGCCTCACATCAAATGAAAATGCACTTCAAATTCTCCATTAAGATTTCCAAAATGTTCAACAATGTAGCCCAAGAGGAGAGCACCTAAATACCTGTTGATGTTCATATTGGACAAGATCCAAAAAGTAACCTCATGAGGATATAATTCCCCCTACATTTTTATAGAGGTGGTACTCCTCTTTGGCTGAAAGATTGGAAGATTGGGTGAATGCTAAAGAGAAAACTCTAAGAGATCTTCCAAGAAATATTATATATACAAATGTACATCCCTTATATACATTTATACAAATATACACTAGATAATTTAAAGAAAATATAAGATAAAGTGTGTCAACAAAGATTTGTTTCTAAAAGGTTTTGGATTTTCCATTCAACAAACATTGTTTCTTTCTTGTAAGATAAATTGAACTTGGAATATTCGATTACTTTTGCAAGATGAAGAAATCAAAGGTATTCAAAGAACTTTAAATGATAACTTAATTACAACCCAAACATAATTTTGATAGGAAATACATTTGAAATCACATGCTTTCAATTCAAGCCAGAAAAATAACTAATGTTATAATATCCCTCGACCGAACCCAATTGTAAATGTAATATAAATATACTTAAGCTGGTGAGTTGTTTTGACCTCATTTGGTATTGCACATCATATGGCATAGTGCGTGCATGAACTGCACAGTAAAATGATGTAATATTCACATCGCAAGATACTGCATGCAATATAGAGGGAAATGATCCTCGTGTATATGATATGTGTTATAGGCTGGTGAGCTGGTTATTATAAGTTGGGATGCTTATGTTTTGGTATTAGGCCAAAACACCTAGATTTCAAGGGCCAATGTGCCTACTTTGTACATGACTCATGATTAATATACAATACATCGTTGCATGCAAACCGACCACGATAAAAGAAATGGGGTACTGAACTTCACTAGTTAGGGAAAGGGAGGGCCAAAAGTCAAGGGGATGTTATATTAATATTCCTAAAACATAAAGTATGGATAATTATTTTATCCTAAGTTCTAAAGTTGGAGACAAGTGGACCAAAGTAACTTTCAATATGGCAAGTGTCAATTTGGGGACATGCATTCATATCGTGGGGGGCCCTAGCTCATTTGGGGGATTTCAGAGACAGGGAGCTCGACCATCATTCTCACCATCACTTTTCACGAAGAGTTCACAGTGAATCCTATACACACTCAGTTATCCAGCCAATGATTCCATGACCATTTTCACTCACACATTCTATTATCCTGGAGATAGCCTTTTCACCATTCCAGAACCTGTTCCCATAACCTTTTTTGGTTGGTGTACGTGGTTAGCTTGGAGTAGGATTGAAGAAGTGGGTTGTTAGGCTCGTGAGTAGTTCTTTGAGCAAGAGAATTGTTGGGGATTGATTCTCGAAGGTGCTAAAATACAGCTACAACACTCTGAGACTTCCGGTTCGGCCTGTTGTTGAAGCCCTGGAAGGGAAGTGGGGCAGCCAAGGGACTGTTGAGCAGAGAAGGGGCACACTTGCTTGGGTGGGACAGACATGTGGGGAATGAGAGGCTGTAGGTTGTTAGTTGAGTGAGCACTTGAGACAGAGTCTTTCCTATTTTTCTTGAGCCTTAGCCTGGATAGGAACCCTTTACCCTAGGTGGAGTTCAGTCCCAGCTCGGGGGTGACTCCCTGTTGAGAGTGATGAACAGTGTAGTCTATCGATGGGAGGTTCATGGATGGTATGTAAGCAGTTGGTGACAGTCTTTCTAAGATAAGTACCAATTGTATGATAAAATGATATGCTACTCTATTATTTACATGCCTATGTTACGATTTTATCATATATGTGATTATGATTGCTTGTGTGCTTATGGGTAATTTCCTATAAATGTTGCATATCTGTAGTTACTGTTATTTCAATATAAAAGTCGTATGTTACAGAAAGAAAATTGTTGTTTATCTTTAAACCTTCCACAAGAATGTTGTATGTATATGTTTTAGCTGCATGCAGTTTAAAGAGTAAATATAGGTGGCATATCTCAATTGATTACTGGGAATGTTACCGACTGGTGTTATAGCATGAGTGGTTGCTCTGGAGTGGTGCACTCCAGCCTGTGGTTGGCCGGGGGAACGTTAAAAATTGGCATCAAAGCTTTAGTTCAACACTGAGCTTGGATGGTCCAGAGGGGTTCAATTGAAGCGAATATTCATAGAAAAGTAACTTCAAAGTGACCAGAATTGGAGTCACAGAGTGTCCATGGAAAAGGTTGGCGTACTGGCACACATGGTAAATTTGGCACCACGCAGGAAAATGTTGGCGTAACAGTGTGCGCGGTAAATTTTGGCACCGCGCGGAATATTATTATGTGTAGATGCATACACTAAAATTAGCCTTGCATCGTGAGCACACACATAGTAAGGACATGAGGTGCACAAGTATTTCTTAACACAAAGGAGTTTAGTTGGTACACGCATAAGTATGAGTATAAGTTGTGTCGCGACAGTGTATTAAGTACTGTGCGCAGACAATTGGGCACGATGGAATATGTTGAACTTGACATGGTGCATGCATAAGAAGAAAATGCATGTGGAATATCGGTGCGCAGTGGTTATTGATGCACAACACCAGAGTAGTGTGCGTAAGTAGTCGGTATGACAAAGAAGAAATGCACAGTAAATTTAGGTGCGCGGAAAAGTGTTTTACCTTGTGATATTTCTATGCACGTTAAATATAAATGAACAAGTCAAAGTTTAGTGCACGCGAAGTTTCTTGGAAGGCGATGAGTCTGAGTTTAAATTGCATATAATAAAAGAAAAAGAAACACACAACCGCATCGATGCATTCATTAATTAAGAAGAATTCCGAACTTTAATTTCCTCCGATTTAGACAGATGAAAATAAAATATAAGATTACAATAAAAAAATATTATAAAGAGAACAAGATTCATAACATCACCAGATAGAAATTTTAATAAAACTGTCCAAAATCCTTTTTTGTATTTATATAATCGTAATAATTACAAAATTACAAAAAGGGAATGACAATAGTTATCCTGTTGAAAAAGGGTCATTTAAGAACATGCCTATCATCTCTGGTACTTTTTACCTTTGCTACTGGTTGTTCAAATTTCGCTGAGACGTGCTTATTTTAGTTGAAGACTTACTTCTACTTAGTGATCTATGCCTTTAAATAAGAGTCTAACTAGACCGGTTGATTCTCTCCAACACTTTCGGCCGCTTCAGCCATAGATCCCTCCTTCTTCTGTCGCTTTCTCCTTTTATTCTTAGCGGCTGGCCTGTATATGACTAAATCCTTTATAGTGGGAGTCAACCTAGCTTGCAATCACGAGTCTATAACTGAATCTTTGTAGAACTTAGTTGCTAAAATGTGTGCAAGGACCCTTTCCTCCTTACTCATAGGAAAGTCTAGTATGTTCCTCAAATAACCAGTCTCACTCAACTTAGTCTTGTCCATGTATCTCAGGTTGGGGACACCGAAATGTGTCTTTACAGAGAGCGGGAAGTTGAGCAGTTTGGATATTACTTCGGTTATGGATACACAAATATCTTCATACTTGGGGAGTGGTAATTATAGAACTCCATTTATGAAGCGCATACGGATTACGTACAAGAGCGTTGGATTGCCATGCTTGGCCAATCCATTTCGAATGATTAACTTTTGAGTTCATTACATGGCGGCATTTAGACGATGTCACATGGCTGCAAAGTACCGAACGAGTGAAGCAGGGTGATCTGACTAGCCATCGCCTACTCCACGAGTGGTGGATTTGACATGTTGAGACACGTGATACCGTGTCTTGGCAAAAGTGGTTTCGACAAACCACCTTCTTACTCAAGTGTATCTCTGAAGGCATTGCGTGTCTGTGTTTTCGAGACTTGGGTCTTATCTAGAATTGCCATGGTGATAACACCAGAAAATCAGGAGAGATAATTTTGATGTGTATATAGGATCAAAAGGTGCTTATTCTCATGAATTGTTGAAATTTATCCTGATAAGTTTCGATGGCTACATGTTTTGTAGAATTAACAAAAAATTGATCAGATTAGACCAACGCGGATTCCATAAGAATGGAAGAAGCACAGGGGAATTACAGTCAGCAAAATGAGAGCAGAGGGGTGGATGTCCATTTGAGCATGGAAGGAACGATCTCCAACGGACATGGAGAAGAAAGGAATGAATATATGAATATGGATGGGACCATTAAGAATTTGCAGAAGGATGTCCAAAGCCATAAAGCTGATAATGAAAGGCTTATGAAAGCCAAAGAGCATCAGGATGACTTCAACATGAAGCTATTGGAAAGTTTGAATAGAATATAAAAGAAATTGGTTAAGGAGAGTGACTCAAGTAAATCTGAGAGTCACAAATCTTCAATGGAGAAAGGAAAAGTAAAAAGTGCTAATAGACATCACCATCATTCCCAAAGGCATTCCAATAAGAGAGAAGGAAACAACTCAAGTATATCCCCTATCAGAAGGTATAAAAGATCTGGGGTGGGTGAGTTGTGAGGAGAAATGAACAAAATCAAACCTCCTACATTTGATGGTGAGCACAAGAAGGATGAAGATGCAGAAACATGGTTGCTAGGCATGAGGAAATGTTTTCAATTGCATAATTATTCTTCTCATGCAGAAGGTATAATCGCTATCTATCAACTCAAAGGAAAGTCCTCCATGTAGTGGGATCAACTTGTGTAGGTGCAACACATTGTAGAGAAAAGTGTTACTTGGAAGGAATTCAAGAAGTATTTTGAGAAGAAGTACTTAAATAAAAGGTACTATGACAAGAAAATGAAAGAGTTCTTTGAACTTAAGCTTGGAAGTATGACCATAGATGAATATGAGAGAAGGTTTATGGAACTGTTGAAGTATGTATCTTTCATTAAGGATGAGATAGTCAATATTCAAAGGTATTTAAGTGGATTACCATCGTTCATCGGGGACAAAATACAATATGATTATCCCAAGACATTAGAAGAGACCATAAGGAGAGATAAATGCTTATATGATCAGCTCAAAGCAAGGACAACTTTCCAAAAGGCTTGGGAAGACAATAAGAAATTCAATATGGATCATAGGAAGAAGGGAGCTAAGCCACCATTCTTCAGAAATAATCCACAATGATAGAAAACACATAAAGAACCCAGAGTGATTGACACAGGGATTCAAGGGCCAAAACAACCACCTATGCAGTGTTGGGGTTGTAAAGGAGACCATAGGTTCAGAGATTGTCCTCACAGAGGTAAAAAAGTAGGGTTGTTCACAATGTACAATGAGCTGAGACAATAGAGGACATGAGTAGATATGTGCTAAGGATTTATGCAACCCTGGATAACAAGCAAGCAGAGTATCGGTCCCACATGATTGAAGTGGAAGGTATGATCAACAACCAAACCCTTTCTATTTTAATTGATTCAGGAGCTAGTCATAGTTATATAGACCCTAAGATGGTGGAAAGTTTGCAATTTCCAAGAAGGAAGCATGGGAAATCCTAGTTGGTGCAACTGTCTATAGGATCTAGAAGAAAAGTTAATGAGATGGTTAAGTCATGCCTCATAGACATGAATGGACTGAACACCAAGGAAGATTTAAACATCTTTCCTTTAGGCTCCTATGAATGTCTAATTGGGATGGATTGGTTGGACCATCATCACACTCTCTTAGATTGCCACAACAAAGCATTTTCTTTCCTAAATGAGGAAGGAAACTAAGTAAGGTACAAGGAATTTCCAGGGAAGTAACCATTAGAGAAATTTCAGCATTGCAGCCGAAGAAATGTTACATAAAAGGATGTCAAATATTTGTGGCTCATTTGGCAGACACACCTAAAGATAAGGTGCCAAATTTGGAAGATTATGTAGTCCTGGAATATTTTGAGGATGTATTCAAGGAGGTACCCATACTACCCCCAAGGAGAGACATTGATTTCTCTATAAATCTGATGCCCGGAGAAGTGCTAGTATCAAAGGCTCCTTACAGAATGAGTACACCAGAATTGAAGGAGTTGCAAATGAAGCTTGATGAACTTCTGAAGAAGGGGTATATACGCCCAAGAGTGTCACCTTGGGGTGCCCCAGTCTTGTTTGTGAGAAAGAAATATGGAACTCTAAGGTTGTGCATTGACTTCAGACAGTTGAATAAAGTGACTGTTAAGAACAAGTATCCTCTGCCAAGGATTGATGATGTCTTTGATCAGTTGAACGATGCAAAGACATTTTCAAAGATAGATCTCAGATCAGGATACCATCAGGTAAGAATTAAAGAAGAAGATATTAGCAAGACCGCCTTCAGGACAAGGTATGGTCATTATGAGTTCACAGTGGTACCATTTGGGTTGTCAAATGCACCAGTTGTTTTCATGTGCTTAATGAATGGTGTTTTCCGAGAGTATTTAGACAAGTTTGTCATTATCTTTTGGGATGACATTCTTATATATTACAAGTTAGAGGAAGAGAATGAACATCATTTGAGGATGGTGTTGCAAGTATTAAGGGAATGTCAATTATATGCCAAATTGAGCAAGTGCTCATTTTATCAGAAATAGATTCATTATTTGGGGCATATCATTTCAAAGGATGGGATAGCAGTGGATCCTGAGAAGATAGAGGCCATTAGAGAATGGTCATCACCAAAGAATGTGACAGAGGTGAGATCATTCATGGGTCTTCCAGGTTACTACAAAATATTTATTGAAGGATTCTCAAAGATTGCACATCCAATCACTTCCTTGCAAAGAAAGGGAGTGAACTTTCAGTGGACACTGGATTGTGAGAGAAGTTTCAAACACTTGAAAAAATTATTGACAAGTGCTCCAACATTAAGGATCACAGACCCAGAAGAAGACTTCATCGTATGCATTGATGCATGTAATTAAGGACTTGGTGGAGTCCTCAGTCAAAATGGGTTTGTCATATGTTACGAATCAAGGAAGTTGAAGGATCATGAAAGAAACTATGCCACTCACGATTTGGAGTTGGCAACCATAGTGCATTCCTTGAGGAAATGGAGACACTACCTCATGGGAAAGAGGTTTGAGCTAAGAACAGACCACAATGTTCTGAAATACTTATTTGATCAGCCAAATTTAAATTCTAGACAAAGCAGATGGTTATAATTTCTAAGCGAATATGACTTTGATATAAATCATATCAAGGGGAAGGAGAATAAAGTGGTTGATGCACTCAGCAGGAAGGTGCATGAGTTACATACTACAACCATTAGCATGTACCAAACTAATGTTAAAAGAAAAATTCTGGAAGTTGTTAATGCAGATCTGCAGTACCAAGAATTGGTAGCAATGCTACAACAGGGTAAGATACTTCAGAAGGTGGATGATTATAAGTTGGGGATAGATGGAATACTGTTGTGCAAGAACATGATTTTTGTTCCAAATGTACAGGACTTGAAACGTATGATTTTGCATGAAATGCATAATGTTCCTTATGCAGGGCACCCTAGATATTAGAAAACCATGGCAGCGATCAAGAGCCATTACTTTTGGCCAAGTATGAAGAAAGAGATCGTCGAGTACATCACTAGATGTATGGAATGATAGAAAGTGAAAGATGAGAATAGACACCCAACAAGGTTGCTGCAAACTTTAACCATTCTTGAATGGAAGTGGGATGTGGTGACAATGGATTTTATTATGGGATTGCCTAGAATAGGCAAGCTGCATGATTCGATCATGGTGGTAGTGGACAATATTACGAAAGCTGCCCATTTTATTCCACTGAAAACTATGCACAAGGCAACAAATGTTGCTAATATTTTCATGAAGGAAGTCGCACGATTGCACGATATTCCTAAAACAATTGTGTCTGACAGAGACTCGAAATTCACCTTGAATTTATGGAAAGGATTGTTCAATGGATTCAGAACAAATCTGAACTTTAGTACAACTTATCATCCTGAGTCTGATGGACATACATAAAGAGTTAACAGGGGGATAGAAGATACACTGAGAATGTATGTGATGGACAAACCATCGAAATGGGAAGACTACCTACACTTGGTAGAATTCGCATACAACAATGGGTATCGGGCATCATTGAAGATGAGCCCATTTGAAGCACTTTACAACAGAAAGTGAAATACTCCAGTGAGTTGGGATAATCCAGCTGATAGGATAGTAGTTGGGCCAGAGTTGCTCAGGGATATGGAGGACTAGATGACAAAAAGTAAGCAGAATTTAAAAGCTGCCCAAGACAGACATAAAAGTTATGCCGATAAGAACAGAACCCACAGAGAATTCAAAGTGGGCGATCATGTTTTCTTGAAAGTGAAAGCTAATAGAAGTTCCCTGAAGTTGGGAAGCCGCGCCAAGTTGGAAGCTAGATTTTGTGGGCCTTTTGAAATCCTGGAGAGGATTGGTCCAATTGCTTATATGATTGCATTGCCTGCATCTATGTCTATTCATAATGTCTTCCATGTATCATTTCTAAAGAAATATATACCTGATGCTAATCATGTTATTAATTGGAACGTGATTTAGGTGGAGCAAGAAGGCGGTTTTCAAGTGCATCCGATGCGCATTTTGGACCGAAAAGTCAAGTAGCTCCGGAACCGAGCCATAGGGATTGTAAAGGTTCAATGGACCTAGTACGGTCCTGAGGATGCTACTTGGGAGCATGAAGATGCAATGCGGATAGAATACTCGTATCTTTTTGAAGATTTTTGAAAACTCTAATATATATGGGTGTATGATGCACTGAGGATAGTGCATAAATAAGGGGAGGGGATTGTAATATCCCTCGACGGAACCCAATTTTAAATGTGATATAAATATACTTAAGATGGTGAGTTGTTTTGACCTCATTTGGTAATGCACATCATATGGCATAGTGCGCACATGAACTATGCAGTAAAATGATGTAATATGCACATCACAAGATACCGTGTGCAGTAACTAAGGTGCGCACAGTATGGAGGTCAATGAGCCTCATGTATATGATATGTGTTATAGGCTAGTGAGCCGGTTATTATAAGTTGGGATGCTTATGTTTTGGTATTAGGCCGGAACACCTAGATGTCAAGGGCCAATGCGCCTACTTTGTACATGACTCATGATTAATATAAAATACATCGTTGCATGCATACCAACCACGATAAAAGAGATGGGGGACTGAACTTCACCAGTTAGGGAAAGGGAGGGCCAAAATTCAAGGGAATGTTATATTAATATTCCTAAAACGTAAAGTATGGATAATTATTTTATCCTAAGTTCTAAAGTTGGAGACAAGTGGACCAAAGTAACTTCCGATATGACAAGTGTCAAGTTGGGGACATGCATTCATATCGTGGGGGGACTTAGCTCATTTGGGGGATTCCAAAGACAGGGAGCCTGACCATCATTCTCACCATCACTTTTCACGAAGAGTTCACAGTGATTCCTGTACACACTCAGTTATCCATTCAATGATTCCATGACCATTTTCACTCACTCATTCTGTTATCCTGGAGACAACCTTTTCACCATTCTAGAACCTATTCCCATAACCCTTTTTGGTTGGTTTACTTGGTTAGCTTGGCGCGGGATTGAAGAAGGGGGTTTTCAGGCCTGTGGGCAGTTCTCCGAGAGAGAGAATTGCTAGGGATTGATTCCCGAAGGCGATAAACTGCAACTACACCGCTATGAGACTTCTAGTCTAGCCTGTTGCTGAAGCCCTGGAAGGGAAGTGGGGCATCTGAGGGACTGTTGAGAAGAGAAGGGGCACACTTCCTTGGGTGGGACAGGCATGTTGGGAATGAGAGGCTGTAGATTGTTAGTTGAGTGAGCACCTGAGACTGAGTCTTTCCTATTGTCCTTGAGCCTTAGCTTCGATAGGAACCCTTTACCCTAGGTGGAGTTCAGTCCCAGCTCGAGGGTGGCTCCCTGTTGAGAGTGATGAACAGTGTAGTCTATGGCTGGGAGGTTCGTGGACGGTCTGTGAGAAGTTGGTGACAATATTTCTAAGATAACTACCAATTGTATGATAAAATGATATGTTGCTCTGTTATTTACATGCCTATGTTACGATTTTATCATATATGTGATTATGAATGCTTGTGTGCTTATGGGTAATTTCCTGTAAATGCTAGATATCTGTAGTTACTGTTATTTCAATATAAAAGTCATATGTTACAGAAAGAAAATTGTTGTTTATCTTTAAATATTCTGCAAGAATGATGTATGTATATGTTTTAGTTGCATGCAGTTTAAAGAATAAATATAGGTGGCATAGCTCAGTTGATTACTGGGAATGTTACCGATTGGTGTTAGAGCATGAGTTTTTTCTCTGGAGTGGCACATTCCGTCCTGTGGTTGGCTGGGGGAACGTTACAAATGTAGTTCCACAAGTAGTTCTTTGCAGAAGACATTTATAACAATAATACAATATAAGAATCTCAATGATATCAGAAACAAGAGAACTGAAATAGATTCAACAATGTCTCAATGACTATTACATGAACTAAAATAAATTGCATTTTCTCTTTACAAGTAGGGATTTTTCTCCTTTGGACCTCAAATGTTACAAGATGACTGAATATTTCAAGAGAAAGAACTGATCATACCCTATTTATGTTCTCAATACATTCATGGAAGATTTAATGGAAAGAAACATAAAAGAAGAAGAAGATGAGAGCCAATTTTTATCAAGCCAATCCAACGAATCTTGGATAGATAGAACTTTTCTTTTTTCTGACTCTTCACCACTCCAGAAACTTCTCACTACCAACCCCTTGATGGTGCCTTCTCTTTCCCTTTTAAAATATGCTTTCAATGTTCTTGAAGTAGTTAGGGTTTGTCTTTCTAGAACTTTCCACCATTCCTTTTGGAGTAAACCACCTTTAATGAATTATTTATTGAATTCTCATTAATGAATTTATGTTATTGAAATTTGTGCCTCCAAACAGGGCCCACTTATTCCTTTAATAAATCTGATTTCATAAACTTTATTTTCAAATTTTCAATTTGACCGCCTTTAACAAAAGAAGACTCTTTTTTAATTTAATGAGCAATGTATTTTCCATTTAATCCATGATAAAATTCTATATTCAATATTCATCATCTCATCCTTCCAATGAGTCTTCCTGAGCACAATTTGGAGTTCGGAATCTCAAGATATGACCTCGGGAAGTTGAGGCTCCAAGAATATCTATCATCGAACCATAGAAATAAAGCTGATTGTTATTTCAATTTCTGAGATAATCATGGCCAATTTCATCTCTTGAAACCTATTCCATCACATTCCTTGTCTTATTACCTTTCCACCGAAGTACATTTTTCCCAAATCCAACTCCTGGATCTCAAGTTATGGCTTCCAAAAACTTACCGCTCAATAATCGTTCATTTAACTCACGGGTTAATCTTATCCATTGATCTAATTTTCGTCCTCCTTCATAATAATTTCAAATTTTTTTCATAAATGTTTTATCCCACATGCATATTAGTTTTGGATATTTTATGGTATATAATAAAAAGGAGAGACTATGGAAACTTGAGCATGACCCCTTCGAAAATTAATGATTTAATAAAAAATTCAATTTCCCAATCAATGCCCAATCATCGCCCAGTAAGTATGTACTTAGCACCCAATAATCAATAATTTAATGCCTATTCATTGATGAGTCAATTCCTAGTCATTCTATGTGTCATAATCTGATAGGATGCCACATGTCACAATATAATTGGTTACCATGTGTCCTAATATGGTTGGATGGATAGGGTGCCTTGTGTCATAGAAATGAGTGGTTTCCACATGGATTAATTTGATTGGTTAATGAATATTAAGGTAGATTGGTTAAGTGGGATATGGAATGAGAGTGTGGAAGGAGGGAGGTCATGAGGAAGGAGAAATAAGGGAGGGAATGCAGATGTAGAGTGAGGGATGAGGAGTGATGGAGGATTGTAGGTCTGCATGAAGGAGTGAGGAAGGTCATGAGGGAGAAGAGAGAGAGACGGAAAAATGGTTAAGTGTTGGATAAATAGAAGAGGAATGAGAGATAGGATAAATGATGTAGATCAGGGTGAGAGGATAAGGGGTAAGGAGGGATATGGGGGTAGCCTCGCATGAGTGTAGTTATGAAAGAGAGGATTGAGGGGAATGTAAAAAATGATAAGTATGGGAGAAGGATTAAGGGAAGAGAGGATAGGGGAGGAAGTAAGGATATGTATGGGTAAGGACAATGTGGAGGTAGCCCTGCAATAGAAAATTAGAATAAGTGTGGAAAGTGGGAAAATAGGGATGGAGAACCAAGAAAATCGAGAAACAAGAAAATGATAAGTATGGAAAACCAAGAAAATGAGATTCAGTACTCAACATGGTTCTGATAATGGGAATAATTTTATCAAATATTTTTTCCAATAAAATTAGTTGTGTTGCACATGAAAAAACGCTCTCTGGGTGATTGAACAAAAAACCAGATATATTGAGCATACAAACTTGGATTTTGAATCCGAAAAATGTGCGATGAATCTGATATTGAGGGCTACACAATGAACTAATAATATTTAAAAAATTCCTGCTTCTGATATTGAATTTTTTTTTGTTATTCCAAGAGAGGGAAACATAGTTGATCAAATGTTTTGATCAACAATACCCAAATTCCTCACCATTTACAATGGACAGAGAGATTTCTTCTTTATAGAGTGAGTATCTTCTCTTATACAATAAAATATTATTATTTTCTAACTAACTCCTTGACAAGTCAAATAAATATTATAATAATGAATTATTTAGATCTCTCATCAATCCATGGTTGACCATGTTATGACATGTGGACATTATCCTCTCCAAAGAAATTCACCCTCATCCAAAAATAGTAGTAGTATTCACCAAATAATGCTCATGGAGGGGACACACCACCAAAAATAGGCATCATGCCAATTCAAATTCCAAGTGTCCACATGGAATGTTCCCTCCAATAATGTGCATGCATGCAACCACTCCACATGTGTGAATTCCAAGGTAGCCAACTCCATGAATGAAAGTGCAATATGACAAGTCAATGGGGCATCCACATCAAATTGTGTGATCAATGCCTAGCCTTGCCTTTCCTTTCCTTTTCTTGCATTGTTTTCCTAGCCTTGTCTTTCCTTTGCTTGCCTTTATTGCATTTCTTTTCTTGCCTTGCCTTGCCTTACCTTTTCCTTTCCTTGTATTTCCTTGCCATTCATTTCCTTACCATGAATTTCCTTGAATTTCCATTCCGTGCCATGCCTTGCCTTGCCATGCCATGCCTTTCCATACATTGCCTTGCCTTTCCTTGCCATGCCTTACCTTTCCTTTCCTTTCCTTAACATGCCATGCCATGTCATTACTTTCCTTGCCATTCCATTCCTTTCCATGTCATGCCATGCCATGCCTTGCATCTCCTTGCCTTGCCATGCCATTCCATGCCTTGCCATGCCTTTTCTTACATTTCCATGCCATTCCTTGCCTTGACATGCCTTTCATTTCCATTCCATTCCTTTCATTTCCTTTTCATTCCATGCCTTTCCTTACCATACCATGCCATGCCTTGTTCACCTCAACACTATAGTCATTTGGATATCACATAGCTCATATCCATGCATATACATTAAAAATTTCATATGAGAATGATTATCTGTATTAATTTTCAATTAATAAATGTGTGTTTATTCACACGATGCCTTGCATCTATTATACATAATTTTGACCTAGTATCCACATACCAAAGTTTAAAATTTCAATTTGCATGTTTAAAAAAATCACAAAACTATCATCATCATAAACATATGACAATAAAAATAATATCCCACAACACATAAATAGATACAAATGTATAAAAATCAAATGTCTATATGATTCTAACTAAACCAAACAAATACTAATCAATGAATCACTAATATTTAAGTAAAAATCAAAGTTCTAACCTTCTAAGGTCAAAATATAGGTTGTTACATTTACAAATCCCTAGAATACAACTATTATTTAAAATAGACTAATCCCGCTTTACATGTCTTTCCATGAAGCTTCCCATTTTAACCTATACAAAAATAAACATATATATTTCCATAACATTATGCAAGGAAAAATTCAAATAAAAATGTGGATTGCAATGAAACAAGAGTCACACAAAAATGAACATTTCTCATCCCAAGAAATAAAAAACATTTTTTATAGGGACATATGACTTAACTTTATTTCACAAATTTCCTTTCCATCCAATGAAGTGTTTTTTCCTTACCATGCCATGCCTTTCCATGCCATGCCATGCCATTCCTTTCATTTCCTTTCCTTTCCATGTCATGCCTTGCATTTCCTTTCCTTGTCATGCCTTTCCTTTCCTTGCATTTCCTTTCCTTTCCATGCCATGCCATGCCATGCATTTACATGCCATTCCATGCCATTCCTTGCATTGAATTTTCTTTACATGCCATGCCATCCCTTGCTATGTCATGCCTTACCTTTCCTTTCCATGCATTTACATGTCATTCCATGCCATGCCTTTCATGGCATTTCCTTTCCATTCCATGCCACACCTTGCATTTCCTTGCCATGCCATGCCATGCCTTTCCTTTCCTTTCCTTTCCTTTCCAATCCATGCCTTTCCTTTCCATACCATGTCCTGTTGTGCCTTTCCATGCCTTTACTTTCCATGTCATTCCTTGCCTTTCCATGCCATGCCATTCCATGCCTTGCCTTTCCATGCCATTCCATTCCTTCCCTTGCCATGTCATGCCATGCCATGCCTTGTCTTTCCATGCCATGCCATTCCTTGCCTTTCCATGCCATGCCATGCCTTTTATTTCCTTGCCTTACCATTCCATGTCATTCCTTGCCTTCCCTTTCCATTTCATTCATTTCCATGCCATGCCATGCGATCAGCCTCATTATTTTCCATTCTAAAGGCTCATCTTTGACACATTTTTCCACCTTAAAATGACTTAATGTTTTCTTTTGACCATATTTAATAGTCATTCATGGGTATTTTTTATATTTATTAATGGATGTATGATTGAGGTGGATTTTTGTGTATAATATACCTTTTTCACTAATGTTTTTGGAAAAAGACATGTGTTCCACCAACCAGGTGAAATTGCAGGAGTCAATGGCGCCAATCTCCTAGAAACAAGGGATTTTTTCTTCTTGAATGTGATGCCAACCAAATATCAATGGAAATTGTCTATACCTACCTCCAAGAACAATCCTTATGCATTTTTTACCACTTCTGATAAAAAATAGTTTGAATATACAGATGTAAAAGGATGAGATCCCTCATTTACTCATTTCTCTCCTTGATTTAGGAACGCATGGAAAGGAAAGGCAAGGAATGGTATGGGAAGGGAAGGCATGGAAATGAAAGGAAGTTCATGGCATGGTAAGGGAAGGCATGGAAATTAATGACATGGCATGGAAAGGAAAGGCATGCCATGGCATTTCAAGGAAAGGCAAGGCAAGGAATGGCAAGGAAAGGAAAGGCATGGTATGACAAGGAAAGGCAATGCATGGCAAGGTAAGGCATGACATGGGATGGAATAGAAAGGAAATAAAAGGAAAGGCAGGTAAGGAAAGGAAAGGTCGGGCGAGCAAGGCAAGGAAACGTAAGTAAGGAAAGGAAATACAAGAGAAGGAAAGGCAAAGGAAGGATAGACATAGTTCTCTAACAACAAAAAATAACCACATTATACAATAATACCATAAAAACCATAGAATGAAGGTAAAATTTCAATCATTCATAGATATGAAATATTTGTTCAATTGTTCCTTTTACACACCTATGGTCATTCAAGTAGAACATCTAGATCACTTCTAATACTGATGATATCCATTAAATTCTCATGATCAGAGTAAGGAAAGAAGTATCATACATTTGATGAGTTCTTACTTGAAATTGTTTGTAGTTGGATGTTTGTGCCAAAAACCAAGTTCGTAAAGTGGTATACAACTTCACATGGTCTATAATATTGAAATACATAACTACCTTTCTTCTATGTTCTTTCATATTGTTTCAGATATTCTCCTTTAATAACCATCGACCCGATCAAAAATTCAATGCCTTCGGAGTCTATTACCGATTACATGAGGGTCTTCTTTCCCTCTAAGCAACGTGCTAGCCATTAATCAATGCCCCATTCATTACATCTTGGTGCAACCACTGCATATATGCTCACTGCAAAAAATGGAGTGCCAACATGCGAGTCCACTAAATGAAAAAAGCATAAAAAAATTGATGATAGTTATTCAAAATTTAATAGAAGGTTTCACCGAAATTGGCAGTGCGAGATGTGAGACATGATCATAATTTGCTGAAATATTTGATTGGTCCTCCTCCAAATGGGATAATTCCATAGTTATATGTTGACCAATGGGGAGTGATACATGATCCCATATATAAACCCAGTCTGTCGATTCACAACCATCCCATTAATTACTACTACATGGACCATAGAAGCAAGAGATTTTTCTCATCCATATTTCAACTATTGCATTGGGGAGTGATACATGATCCCATATATAAACCTAGTCTGTCGATTCACAACCATCCCATTAATTACTACTACATGGACCATAGAAGCAAGAGATTTTTCTCATCCATATTTCAACTATTGCATTGTTTGATGTTCAAACTGAATGGAATCCATGAGTGCCCTGGATTGTTTTTCATTCATACCACTGTGATCAATCTACATCTATCACCTCCCAAAAATATCTATGTACATGTCCTTTCCTGTGTGATTAGTCTTCATGACTATTTTTCCCTCTCCCATTACTAAAGAACACCATTCAACTATGGATTTGACATCTCAAATGAGGGAAGTAGTTGTGGAATTCATTTCTTTCCTATTTATTGATATTTTTATGCATGCTCATCCTCCATCATTCTCCCCTTTCCCATGCCCAGACTCAAAATAGTTCCAAATGTGTGGTACCTTGAGTTGTTTGTGAAACATACACAACCATTGAAATACACAAGAATTTTTTAACTGGCCTGCACAACCATCTAACCAAATCCAATGTTTATCCATCTATATGTTCTTCTCCTTAAGGTGATTCTAAAACAACTGAAAGTAATGTTGTACGTAGGATAATTCATGGCACTTATCATCGCTTATATAGAAGTGATACTCCTTCAATATAACTTTGTTTTATTTGTTACTATCTGGCCCATGCTTGTATTTGAGATGGAACAATATGATGGCCTACTCCGAGTGATAATATTACCTTTGAATCTCATTTTGTGGTTGAAGAGTGTAGTTCTCATCAAAATCAATCATTGATAAGAAAGTACCAACGGGAAATGTATCTATGAATATTCTAAAATGATTTTCCTGCCATCGATCCACATGGACATGCGGAACATATAGTCATGTCTTTTCTATGAATTCCTTCATGAAGTCAGATACTCATACCTAGGAAGTCACCAATTTTATCTTTCTTCTTTCTTTCCCTCGATCAATATCATATGTGACACATTTAAAGGTTTTCAAGGAAACCTACTTCTTCCCCAATTCATACTCATCACTAACATGGATGCACTTTCTCAATAATGCCATTCCACCACACCTAGGGCATGTCCCGTATAAGAATTGTTTTTGATAAATGTACAATCCTTTGGACATGTACACAAGATGTTTTGAATAAAGTATCTAAATGACAATGATGATGATAAAACTGAGAATTCCTACAAAAGGGTGTTATGCAATACATGATATATATATATATATATATATATATATATATATATATATATATATATATTTGTGTGTGTGTGTGTGTGTGATAATAATAACCATACTAAATGTGATATATACAACAACATGTGTTACAAATTGTGTTTATTCGAACATACAAAGGTCTGCATTTATGGAAAGATCTTTGGCCCAAGTTAAGTGCACTATGTACTGTCCTAAATCTCTCATACAATTATGTCTATGTAATGTCAAGAAAGTGTTTAATATGGGGCTCATGGTCTCTATATCCTCTTTTAAATTTTAGTACATCATTTTGTTTAGAAGAAGGCCTAGTGTTATCATGCTAGAAATAATGTACTAGTCCCTTAACTAATCCAATTAACTTCATGTCAGAATGCGGTAGCCAGATAGTGAAGGCCCACAAGTATGTTGGGCCACCTATTTCTAGGCTATCTCCTCTATGAGAATACTTTCTAATGGTTTTGATATTGCATTTCATGAGATGATAGGTTTGTTGGAGAAAATAATGTTTTATTGTGATCTTGCTAACAATTGATTGTGAAAAGACACGTCAGGTTGCATTACGGTCTTTAGAATGATATTTCTTACCAATTCTTTGAAAATCACCCACAAGGTTTCTAACAATATGATGACTTATTTCAAAACTTTTGACTATTTAATGCCTAAAATTATCCTAAAAGTAGTCAAACTTCTAGATTTAACAAAGCCAAAAATAATTGACATTTAGAGGCATCAGATTTTGGTTCAAAATATTATTTAATGATTTTATAAGAATGATAATGAATATTACAGTTAAGTAACTTACCTTCAAGTGATTCTATCCCACTTTCATCCACCTAAATGCGTTTAGGAGTTCTTCGACACACATTTCCCAATCTAAGTAGGGATGATGAACCCCTATTATAACACTCTTGACCTCCCTGTTGAGGAGTTAACAATGTTTCAGTTCTTTCCCCTTCAATCACTGGAAGATCAATTATGGGAGGAGAGTGGACATGCCCATGACTAGTTTCTGGAATGTCTGACTATCCAACAAGAGGTTGCACCACAAAAAATTCTTCACCATAATCTTTTGCTCCAGTTTCCTCTCTAATTTCATCCACTGTGTAATCAAATCCAAGCAAATCCTCCATCATATGGTCATCCACAACAACTTGTCTTGATGATATACTGATTGGATTGGTCTCTATTGAACTCCTGCACTTTGTGCATGGTGATGGAAGAGAAACAACAATGGAATCTATTCCACTATAAATTGGATTTCCCTCTTCTGAAAGCCTATGCTTTGACATACATAACTTTTCCTTTTCTCTTTCTTCTTCTACCTTTTTAATGGGTATTTATTTCCTTGAGGAATTTCTATCTTAATTTCGTCAGTTCCACCTGTTTAAAGAGAAAAAATGGTTTCCAAGCACCCCACCACAAATTTTTATCAATATTACAAAAGAGGGCACAACTAACAATTCAAATTCCAAGTGGACAAATTTGTCTTGGTATTACAAAAGAAGAAACAACTAACAATTCCAATTGGACAATTTTTTCTTGGTATTACACACAAAGACACAACTAGCAATTCCAATTCCAATTCCAATTGGATAAATTTGTCTTGGTATTACACAAGAAGACACAAATAACAATTCCAATTCCAATTGAAAAAAATTGTCTTGGTATTACACAATAAGACACAACTAACAATTCCAGTCGGAAAAATTTGTCTTGGTATTACACAAGAAGTCACAAATAACAATTCCAATTGGACAAATTTGTCTTTCTATTAAACAAGAAGACACAACCAACAATTCCAATTCCACTTGGACAAATTTGTCTTCCGATTCTTCCCACAATTGTATTGGAATAGCACAAAATTGTCTATGAATTAATCAACAAGACAAAAGAACAAAAA
>ML788890.1:265458-311595 GCA_009831015.1 Picea engelmannii
AGGAAGAAGATATCCCAAAAACAACATTCCAAACTCATGAAGGCCATTATGAATTTTTGGTCATGCCTTTTGGCCTTACAAATGCACCTTCCACATTCCAAGGGTTGATGAATTCCATTTTCAAGCCCTTCATTTGAAAATTTTTGTTAGTATTTTTTTATGATATACTAATCTATAGCAAGTCTTGGGAGGATCATGTGCGACATGTTGACAAGGTGCTACAACTACTAAAGGAGCAACAATTATATGCCAAACCACCCAAATGTTTCTTTGGGGTGAAGGAGGTAGAGTATTTGGGTCATATTGTATCTCATGAAGGTGTCAAGGTAGACCCTAACAAGATTAAGACCATGATGGATTGGTTGATTCCCAAAACATTGATGAATCTTAATGGATTTTTGGGTTTGATAGGTTACTACCACAAGTTTGTTCGACACTATGGAAGAATAACAACACCTTTAATGACACTAACTAAGAAGGATGCATTTTCATGGACTCCAAAGGAAACTAAATCTTTTGAACAACTTAAAGAGGTGATGTGCAAAGCTCATGTCTTGACCACTCCAGACTTCACAAAAACCTTTATTGTGGAATGTGATGCCTCGGGAAATGGAATTGGTGTTTTCCTAATGCAAGAAGGAAGGCCCCTGGATTTTGAAATTCGACCAATCAAGGGAAAGGACTTACACAAACCCATTTATGATAAGGAAATGATGGAAATACTACATGAATTGAAGAAATGGCATCCTTACCTAATAGGTAGGCACTTAAAGGTTAAAACAGATCATGATAGTCTTAAATACTTCTTGGAATAGAGAGTATCTTCAGAAGAACAACAAAAATGGGTGATCAAGATATTGGGTTATGATTTTGAAATCATCTATAAAAAAGGGAAGCAAAATGTTGCGACAGATGCAATCTCAAGAAAGGATGAAGATGTTGAGGCCTTTCTCTATGTTATCTCGATCATCCAACCCAATTGGATAATAGAAGCAAGTGATGAATGAAGAAAAAATGTGGACTCCCATTCAAAGGTTGCAGCAGGATTTCAGTGCATCAGATACATTTACATGGAAAAATGATTCACTATGGTACAAAGATCACTTATATTTATACAAGAACTCCCAACTCAAACAAAATGTACTATTGGAATTGCACACCCCTCCTGTAGGAGGGCACTTAGGATTTTTGAAAACCTACCATAGGGTCAAGAAGGAATTCTTTTGGGATGGCCTTAAAACTGATATTCAAAGGTTTGTCGCAAAATGTTTGGTTTGCCAACAAAATAAGGTGGAAACAATTAAGACCCCGGGTCTTTTACAACCATTAACCATCCCAAGTTAGCGTGGGGAGGAGGTTTCAATGGATTTCATAACAGGGTTACCAAAGTCTGAAGGAAAGAGTGTCATCATGGTGATTGTTGATAGACTCACCAAGTACGCACACTTTTGTGAACTCTCTCATCCCTTGAAAGCCAGTACAATTGCCACTGCATTCATGGAGATAGTTCAAAAGCTACATGGAAACCCAAAGATTATTATAAGTGACAGAGATCCCATCTTCACTGGACATTTTTGGACATAATTGTTTTCTTGTTTGGGTACTCAATTGTCTCATAGCTCATCCTATCATCCTCAATCTAATGGACAAACTGAGATAGTGAACAAATTTATGGAAGGATACCTTCATTGCTTTTTCTCTGATAAACAAACACAATGGTTCAAACCGTTACCCTTGGCAGAATGATGGTATAACACTTCCTTTCATACTGCAACAAAAATGATACCATTTATGGCACTCTATGGATACCACCCTCCTTCCATCATTTCTTCTCTAAAATAAAAATCTAAGGTTCAAGCAGTGGAATATCACATCGAGCATAAACAACAAGTTCTCCAAATCTTAAAGGACAACCTGACCATGGCATAGAATCACATGAAACAACAAGCAGATCAACATCGTAGTGAAAGAAGTTTTGAAGTAGGGGATTGGGTGTTTTTAAGATTACAACCATACAAACAGATGTTCCTTAAGCAAGCCAAGAAGGATAATAAATTATCACCAAAGTACTATGTCCCTTATAAGGTGTTGCAAAATATTGGTACTATGGCATATAAATATGAGTTGTCTGCATCTTCATGAGTACAGCCAGTTTTCCATGTTTCATGCTTAAAGAAGGTTATAGGTGACAAGATCCCAGTTCAACCTATATTTCTAGAACTTGAAGAGGAACGAAAAATCATATTGGAGCCTGAAGCCATCACTGACACAAGAATTCTCCAGTTGAGGAATAGAACCATTTCAGAGTATCTCGTTAAATGGAGGAAACTACCAGCTGAAGATTCCACTTGGGAATATGAGTCTTTTATACACAAGCATCCAAAGTTACTCAAGCATTGCAAGCAACACTTGTCTCAAGGGGAGGGGTGTGTTAAGACCTAAATAGTGGCTCATTACCCCTTAATTGGGGATTATTACATTAGTAATGTTATTTTATTTATGTCGGCTTGAGTCCATTAGTTGTAATTCTACCTCCTAGTCTCCTATATATACCAAGGAGACATTTTCATTTGGAATCATCTTGTACTTGAACATTTATGTGGTGTATAAGGAGGTTTCCCCCTCAAAGAGGCTTATTATCTGAAATTGCCTCTTTTTCAAGGCTTTGAGTACTTATTCTGAGGTTTTTATATGCTATATTGATATTTGGTTCTTAACAATATCTAGGACCAATGGTGTGAACAAACTGATCATCTACAAGCACCAATGTCTATGGGGTGGTACAATATATTTTGGGTAGGAGAACAAACGATGTGATACTCGTACTTCACCCAAAGTCTTCAAAACGATCCATCGCGGTATGAGTCTACACTATGTAAATAGATGTGTTGTGGTCGAACATAGTGAGATTTCGTTTGATTACTAATCATTGATGTATACCATTAAAAAACGTGAGACAACCCACCGATGATTATAATGGGTGCAAGGTATCATGGTACAATCTAACAAGTGTGAATAAATGACCTTATGTCAAACACTTGGTAGAATCCATAAAGAAGGGGACGTTGATGTAATCCCATTTTCAATAGTGAGGGAACCTACCACTGATGACTACAATCCCCAAGGTACCAAATATGACTCTATATATCTATCCCAGAGCAAGATGTGTTGAAGTCGATAGGAAGGGATCCATTGGAAGGAAGACATTAAGAGATCCTCCATCATCCATCATGCGGGGTAGCATGAGGCCAAATATTTGGAAGGACTCAGATGAAACAATTGTAAGGACCACATCGAGGTATGAATCCAACATGCATTAGATATAATAGTGCATGACATAGACTCTTTGAATATTATCCAATAATGGATAAAACTAAAAGAGAAGAGGAATCCACCAATGGGGTCAAATGGAAACCAAGGTACTGCATGAATCCCTATGTGTGATGATTTTTGTTGACGTCGAACACAAGGGAAATCACTCAGTTAATGACCAATGATGGTTTTTTATCTGTTGAGTGCAGGGTTACCTATCAATAATAGAAATAGTTCCATGGTGCAACTCTAGGTCATACTCTCAGAGAAATGTGTAAGAGTCGATAAGAGCAGACCCGCCAACAAGAATTCAATGAGGACCTTCTATACTAGCACAAGTAAAGGATAAATATACATGTGATGATGAGATGAACTTGAATGATTTGGGAAGGCCGACATGCAAGGTCAGAGACTAACTGTAGAATGGACAACTCATGATGAAAATTCCCGTGAACAAAATCACAACACATTATGCGACTTAGGAAACATGGATTATAAACTCGGATACATTTGTGAAATAGGAGGCATCGAAAAATGCTCCATATGGTTGGAAGAATAACCAACCAGGGAAGATTATACTCAATAATGATAAAAATTCTCCTAAAGCCATACTAGACCCAAAATGATGAGATACTGACTCAAGATTGTGCTTTGTTTAAGGGTTACAAAAATGTTGCCAACAAAAGAGATGGATCCTTTCCCCCCTTCTTTTTGGTTTTTTGATTTTTGTGTCTTTTTCATATTATTAAATCCTGAAAAGGAATAAAAGAGTGCTATATTAAAGTGGATAAAATGAGTGTCGTGGGAAAGAAAACTAGTTCCAAAGCACAAGGAACACACCTATACTCAATGGAAGGAAGCATGCACAACATAAGGACATTTAGGGTAATGTCTGCTCCGGGGATTAATGTGTCAAGTCGCAAAGGAAAAAATTGCAAGGCTAGCAACTGGTAGGAATGCATAAGAAAATGGTTCAACAATAAGAATTTGAATTCAACATTAGGCCTAACAACACGAGTGGTTAATATTCAATGGAATTAAAACTCAAAAAAATTTGGAAGCCCCGGGGGTATGTTAGCTAGAACAAGATTGAGAGGTGAGGATTCAACACAAAGTCATGGTAGGACTAAAGAGGGCTTCCAGGCCTATAGGAAAACTGCAACATAGGTGTAAAATATTCCAGTGTGATACTAAATAGGACACCCATGAAGAGGTAATCTCTACCATCCATAAATGACACCTTTAAAGCACCTTGAAGGTATGATGCTGAAAATGAGTGGGGTGGGTCCTATGGAAGATATGTGAGAGATACAGATAAGTGAAATGTGCAGGTGGAATGGAACCTACCTATGTTCCAGTAAAGAATACAATACCTGATGAATAATTTGAAGAAATGTTGACATAAGTATCAACATATGTTAGGGGGAGTCCTGTAGGTAATAGCCAGAAAAATATTGAGAATAAGATATGAAGCTTCAACTCAAAGTCATGGTGGGACTAAAATGACTCCCCAACATAACAAAAAACTTGCAGCATGAGCACTATAATACAAAGGGATTTTAAACTAGGATTCCAATGGAAGGTAGGCTCTACCATGTGAATCACAACACTTATAAACAACAAAGAAGGTTTTGTGTCGCAACTCAGTGGGGTCAATCCTAAGGAAAAATGAAACAGGAAACAAATAATGAAACAATGCATGGAAGGCAAAATCTAACCTATATGCCAGTTTCAAGATCATTACCAGTCAGAACAGATTGACATGGAATGAAAAGGTACCAAAGAAAAATGTGTCCAAAGTCATGTATATAAGACCAAAAACACTTACCCAGAAGTTAATAAGTCCAATATAGAAACCTCTGATAAAACCAAGTATTATGGTATACAGAACTTGAAAACTAGAAACCCTAAAAATATAATATGTACAGAGGACTGCACAACCTTGCGGCTTATGGATAGTAGTTCTCCAGGTAGATCCCAATGCTAGGCTCAAGCCAAGTGTTTCATTGGTAACAAACCAATAAGACTTGTAGTTCAGGAGGAGGTCAAAGATCCATAATCATAGCTTCAAGTATGGCCTCATCTGAAGGCAACTCAACATCCATGAAACTGGGGATCGACAACTCACAAATACTAGGGCTCTAGGTATTACAAACAACATGATAAAAATTAGGAGGAAACACTAGATTACTCAGGCCAATAGGGGGAGTAAGGGGTCCCATGACCCCATCATATAAAACACCCGATATATTTTCGAGACCTTGCATCGAGAAGGTGAACATAACTGTAAATGATCCTTCTTGAGAGCAGGTGAACACCAAGGATAAGACACCACATAATTCACCTGTGGTGGGGAAGAGTCTAATCAAACAATAGGAAGACACAAAGGGGAAACCTGAGCTAAAGATGAACTAGGATGGATATTATTGGATGAAATATGATAAATAATGACAATGCTTGCATTTTGAGGGAAATGCATCACACAAAATAGCATAGACACCAAAATATTCATCGCATATACATAATCACACCCAAGAATCATATTAAAGTCTAAAGGGCTTGGAACCACTAACATATCAACTAGGAAAATATTCCCACCTAACGTGATAGGAAATTGAGGAAGAATATTTAGAAATTTTCTAGGTCTTCTGTCAATATCCAACAACTCATTTCTAGTTGACACAATCTTGGGAGAACCCAAATATTTCTAAGTCGAGGATGATAAAAGACTTACATATGATCATTCATCTAAAATATTTTGGTGAATTCCTAATGAATTAACTCCAACCATTATCTAGAAGGGTGGAGAAGAAGGAAGGCAAGGCTCTACAAGAGACTGGAATGCCCTCTTGTTTAGAGGGTACTGAACTACAAATGCTAAGGACATGGTCAAAAGACAAATCACTCCCCCAAAGAGGAGTAGGATCAACTGAATATTGCATCGGTAATACCACTGCCTTAGACTTGTCACTCTCCAAGAGAAGAGTGGGATCGACCGAAGATTGCATTGACACAACCACTTCCTCAACCAATTGTTGAATAATGTGTGAGACAATATGTTCTAGAGATGCATCACCCCCCAAAATCAGAGTGGTATCGACCAAATATTTAATCGTCATGACCACTCCATCAACCAATAATCGAATATATTGTTGGGAAACCAAAGATGAATCAAAGCTAGAAGGGCCTTAAGACAAGGACCACGCTTCTCGTACCATGAAAAAAGTAGGGCAAAAATTATTAAGGTGATCTCCTTTGCAAAGATTACAAGGTAAATTGGTCTTACATCCTATATGTTTAGGTTTCTCAACTGTATCAATGCCCCCATAATGAATTGCAATGGGTGGTGGGTTGCCCCCAGCATGACTTGCAGTGGTTAGGTGTTGATCTCCAACATGACTTGCAGAGGTTGGTGATGTTTTTCCAATATTACTAGTAGTGACTAGACTTGTGCCTCCATTATGACTTGGAGTGACTAGTTTCTTGTCTTCAAAATGACTCGTAGAGGTTGTTGATGAATCTCTAACATGACTAGCATAGGTTGGTTTTGCGCTTCCAACATGGCTAGCAAAGGCTAGTTGTTGAACTCTAGTATGACTTGTAGGGACTAGGATCTTTCCACCAACACAACTTGCAAAGGATGGGTCTTGGTATTCAACATGACTTGCAGAGGTTGATGACCAATTTATAACATGACTTGTAGAGGTTGGTGACTTATTGCCAGTATGAATTGCAATGACTAGACTTGTGCTTCTAGCATTACTAAAAGAGGTTGGTTGCTTGCCCCGAGCATGACTTGCAAAGGCTGGTGACAGGTCTCCAACATCACCAGAAGAGGTTGGTGACTTTCTTCCAGTATGAATTGTAGTGATTGGACTTGTGCTTCTGGCATGACTAGTAGAGGTTGGTCTGTTTCCCCCAACATGACTTGTAGAGGCTTCCGAAAGGTCTCCAAAATGATAACAAAGGTTCGTGACTTCTTCTTCTTACTCTTCCTCTTCCTATTCCTATTATACTTCTGGTTACTAGTAGCATGACTTTCACCAGAAGAGGGAGAATGAGAAGGAGTAAACTTGACAGATGTAGAAGGTGGAGGATCGAAATTCGTACGAATCCCTTGACATAAGTTACTTATCTGAGAATCATAAATAGCATTCAATAAATCTGGAGTGGTCCACAACCAAACCAATGGTCCTACATTCAACCCAGGAATGTTCAAAGTGGCCTTCAATGGGGCACCAATGTTTCCAAATAAAGAAAAAGCTCAAGAATCCCCTTGGGAAGGGGTTCCTTGGTTGGTATCCTCAAGAAATTTGACCATAACTTTGTTATGCATAGGTTCTTCCCTTGTGATATTGTGCATGTCCATAAAAGTCTCATGCACTTATTTTGAAGAACCAGTTGTATAAAAACCCATGCTTTCTAGGAGGTGGATCCACACTTTCAAGAGAAATACCAGGGGTCCTTCCTGACTAGTGGAGAGGTTGGTCAACCACCCTAAATCAATGATACAAAAGAGGTGATACCAAAAAAATCTAAGGCCAACTATAAAAGGAAACACTTCAATAAAAATTACTAAAATAAACATCGTAGGAAAACAACTTCTCCAAAACATCATCCCAGGTGGATGAGGTCCTGAGTCCATAGCAATGAAAAAGTGGAAAGGGGCCTTTCGAATAAAGGCATGGGTTGATTAATTCCTATGGACCAATGAATGAAGTTGTGAGAATCAATTATCCCAACCTCCACTAACCATCCTTATCTGGTGCAAGCACCCACGCTTCATTGGGAACCCTCTAGTAGTACTGAAAAGTGTGATACAAAATCTACCCCAGGTACCATGAAAAGACCTTGCAGCACCTATGAGATCCCTAGGAAAATACACTATTGTCACCAACTTTCATTCAACATCTTGGGGGTACATTTGATATTCAGGATCGAATGTATGGGTAGGGTAACAAAGCTTGAATCTTTGAAAGCACCGCCTCTCATGGAGGTAAAGGCACTAGTGATACCCCCAATATATGAGCTCTCCACTATGATTAGTCTATCTTTAGAGGGTAAATATCCTTGGATCTCCTTCACGTGAACTTGTGTTTAGCTCCTGTGCTAGAGGAGTCTCTTGGCTATACTTATACGACAGTTGGATTTGAGACTCTCCCTAGCTTAGAATCCTATGTATGTTCAATGGCCTTGGAGAGTCATCTCTCTAATCTTAATCCAATTCCCTAACCCTAAACTTGTTTGTGAACCCTGTTATCACTCCAAGATTCACTCTAGGTTGTAGATCGAGTGAGCTTGGTAACTTAATCAAATGATCAAATAAAAGGTATAAAATGGATCAAGTTGAATGATTTGTTCATGAATTCTCTTACTCAAGACATACATGAATAAACTTGGATAGATAGGGCCTTCAATTGTACTAATTAGATGGTTTTAAAAGATTGAAATGGATGGAGAATAATTATTATACCAACAGGATCACACACACTAAAGTATATATGAAAGCCTAGCTATAATAGGTAAATGTACTTTTGTTTCTTGTCTATCAATCCAAGGAAAAAATGGCATTTATCAGTCACTACATAAACATAGAATAATGAGCATACATTCATCCATAGGTACAGAGAAATATAAGTGAGAAAGAAGTCTGAACAAATTCAATGAAAAGTGCTTATATTCCAATATGCATTCAAGGAGTCTTTACAAAAAGAGTCTTTCAAATCTCCAACTTTGAACCATTTACAATGTAAATTTCATGGGCTAAATAACCTTTACAATACTTAAATAAGATCCTCTAAATATGGATTGAATAGCTACATATTTTCTTAAATCTGATCTGTTTACAAAAGATTAGGATCTAGATCCTATTTCTATGGGATTAAACCCTCATCCTTAAACTAAGTCTTCGACAACTTCAGAGGCTTTTCTGGAGGATAATATAGATCTTCTAGAATCATCAGCAACAGTTGGGATTCGAGTCACCTATTCTTTGACCAAAATGATTCCAAATGTGACTTTGCGTGTTACTCGTTGAATATGGACAAGTTTGCAACACGTTGTACATAAAATAGATTGTTGGCACTACAAATTCCTGTAGGTGACTGACTTTATCAAAATACATAAAAAATTATTTAAAAAATGTCTTGAAAACTAGAAGGCTACTTCAACTGAGCACATACTACTGTATTTCATTGATCTTTATTGAGATTACTCAGACTTCATCTTAGTAATAATGCACTCATACTCTCTAAATCAGAATATAAGTTTCATGCACCTTCATAAGACTTCAAAACATAAAACAAGTTTGAGATCTGTTGGCAGGTTTACAGTTGGGAGTGATCTTGTCATTGATGGAAAACAAGCTCAGAAGACATCGTAAGTCCAGACAAGAGGAGCACACAGATGGAGGACATATCTCTAGCATTAGATCCAAGCACGGGGCCCGACCGTCATTGGATCCAGGAGAACCTGCACGTTCTTTAAAGTGAAAGGAGAAGCGGGCTTACAAAATCCCAAAAGCAGGAGGACCATCCATCTTCGGGTAGGAAACGTGGTCATAGATCAACATTTCGTTGACTGGAAAGTCAAAGGAAGGAGGTGCTCTAACCCCTCGAACTCCCGATATGCGAGATCACGAAATGATCCTGGTTGTTGAAGCCAGATGACACATGGCGAGCGATTGGTATTTCGTTGACTGAAAGGTCAAAGGCACGAGGTTCTCTATCCTTCCAACTCATGAAACGCGAAATGACGATATAATATTAGCCATTGGATTGTGGAAAAATCTGGACCGTCGAACCAAGAAGGACACGTGGCTAAAGATCATCATTTTGATGACTGAAAGGTCAAAGAAAGGAGGTGCCCTAACCTCTCGAACTCCCAAAACGCAAAATGACGATATAATATCAGTTGTTGGATCGAGGACAAATCTGGACCATCGATCCAAGAAGTGACACATGGAAGCCACTCGACTCATGACACGTCATCGAGTGACGCAAGAGTGACATCACTCTGGGAGTTTTATCATCAACACTCCCCCAAAGTCTCGAAAGATGAAGTTCTGGGGCAGAGGATAGCCGTCCAATCACCATGGATCATGGACCGTTGATCTAGAGAGCAAAGTGCTCAAATGATTAGCGAGTGGTCATTTCTCATGGTCACATCGTTGAAAGTTGGAGAGAAAATATAGTGCAGCCAAGCTCATTTTGGAGTTCGCAACATGGAGAGTCGAGACGACTCATCATAGAATCCCCGAAACGTGAAATTGCAAAATGCATTTTTGAATTAGGCTGTGATCAACGCTGGTGGTCAAATGAAGGTAGGAGCATGCAATATTCTAGGCTCCATTTCGGATATCAGGAATTCCAGAGGAAGGAGTCAAGGAGGTTCACGGGAGAATCCATGAAATACGAAATTGTGAAATGCATTTTTGAATTAGGCTATGGTCACCGTCGGTGGTTGCGTGAGTGGAAGGAGCAAACACAACTAGGCTCCATTTCAGGTACCGGAAGTTGGAGGAGTCAATGGACTCATGGGAGAATCCCCAAACTGTGAAATCATGAAATGCACTTTCGAATGGGGCTATGGTCACAGCCAGCAGTCCTATCAGTGAAAGTGAGGGGAAGGAGCTAGAAAAGCTAGGCTCCATTTTGGAGTTTTCATGAGTGGAGCGAGGCAACTCGCAGTTGTATATCCCAGATCGTGAAATTGTGAAATGATTTCTGAATAGGCATTTAGTTATCACCTGAGGCCACATGTGAAAGGAAAGGGATTAGCCAGAAAGGATAAATGCTCACTGTGAAGTTTTCCTCAGGAAGATAGAAGGTGAGAAATGCATGAATGCACAGAGATTCTCTCAGTAACTGCCAGATAATTCAAAGAGTCTTCAGGGTGATCGATAGAGAAGACGAAGAGTCTCAAGGAAACTACCAGTGGAGTGTAGACTCATCATAGAGTCAACTGGCAGATGGAAGTGGGTCAAAGACTGTTACAATTAGAAAAGCCAAAGGATCTCAGGAGAATGGCCATTGATGATGAACGCAGTGAAGGGTATGCAGTGGGATAGCACATGCAAAATGCATAAGGTTCACAGAGACTATAAAAATGCAGAATAGAGAAGAGATCTTGCTATTGTGGTTGTGAGTAATGCATGCATGTAGAAGTATGATGTGTAGGAGCTGAAGCATAGAAGAAGAAAAGAACAGAGATGCAAATCTATGAGAAGAAGAGAAAGCTGAGGTGTGCATGTTGAGACAAAGGGAAGATCATAAATTTGAAGAGGATTCAAGTAGGAAGACACTGATGCAGGAAGAGCAGAGAATCATAGTAGAATAGTGATAAGCCTGATAAGCCAATGACAACTATTAAACCACTGTAATAAATTCACAGAAAGAAAAGTTTTATATTTCAGGGTGGTTGGTTGGTTCTAGGGAGGACTGTTGTCCTCAGAATTTCAAGTAGGTGCTTGAATGCAGGGAGTTATATCTTCCATCTGGTTGCAACCAGAGAAACCAGGGTGGCAGGGTGGTGCAAGGGAGAACATTGGTTCTCTGATATACAGGTTGGTGTCTGTATGACTGGAAGTTGGTGCTTCCATCCAGTTGGTTTTGGAACATTTAGGGAGTTGGTACTTCCTTCTAGTGGGTGCTAGAGAAACCAGAGAGTTGGTGCTCTTAGCAAGTAGCAACTTGCAAAACAGAGGTGGTAGCCTCATTATGAGTTGGTGCTCATAAGAATGATAATGTACAAAAAATAATTATCATATAAAGAAGAAGAGGTTTTCACCCTTTATGGGTTTCCCCAGGAATATATGTCTCTGCATTATACATGTGTGTGATTGATGTTGAATACTCTACTTCTTATTTATTGTGATCATCATTGAGAGTTCTGTAATGAGTTTAAAAATGGATATAATTTTTTAAGCACAATGACAACTGATTCACCCCCCCTCTCAGTTGTCCAACAATTTGTATCAGAGCGGGCCCATTTTATCTAAGGTTACATCCTAGAGCTTAAACATGTCAAGCCATGAAGGAACTTCAACCAATAAGGCCCCTCTGTTCAATGGAACAAACTTTGCCTTCTGGAAAGTTAGAATGAGAACCTACATAATGGCTTTAGGTGCATATGTCTGGGATGTGGTAGAGACTGGTTATGTAAAGCTAGTGTTGTACTAGCTAATAAGGATGACAAGCTAGAATTTAGCTTCAATTCTAAGGCTATGAATGCTATCCTGAGTGGGCTTGTAGAAGCAAAATTTGTAAAAGTTATGCACTTAGAAACTGCCAAAGAAATGTGGGAAAAACTCATTAGCAGTTATGAAGGTAATGAGAAGGTAAAGGACACCAAGCTTCAAACCTACAGAGTACAGTTTGAAAAACTGAAGATGAAAGAGGATGAAACTGTTGGAAAGTACTTTCTAAGAGTTGAAGAACTGGTAAATGCAATGAAAGCACTTGGTGAAAAAATTGAGGAACCCTCTTTAGTTCATAAAATTTTGAGATCTCTACCAGATAGGTTCAACATGAAGGTATCTGCTATAGAAGAACTTAATGATCTAAAAGCCTTGGCGTTTGATCAAATTCTAGGAATTTTTACTGCATATGAAATGAGAATAGTTAAAGATAAACCCACCTCCAGAGAAGCATCATTTAAAGCAGACAAGAATGAGGATTCTGAGCCTGATGAAATTGAAGCAAAATTTGTGAGAAGACTGAAGAAGGGATCAGGCAAATACAAACATAAACTACCTTTCAAATGTTTCAACTGTGGTAAGATAGGTATTTTTTTAAATAAATGTCCTCACAAAAGAAAGGATCAGACATATGATGATGAGGAGAAGCACAAACACAAAAATTTATTTAAAGAGAATAATTTTAAGAAGAAAAGTCTTTGTGTAAACAATGATGATGATCCTTCAGATGATGAAGACAATGAATCCTCTATTGAAGATAAACTAAATGAATTCATTCTTATGGCCAAAGAGGATTATGATAATAAAAGAACAGGAAGTGATGCTAATGAAGAAGAAGTTGTGGTTGATATGGAAGGAGAATTGCACTGCACTAGAAGAGATTGACAGACTCAGAATTAAGAAGAGAAAACAAAAATGATTGTTGATACAGTTCAAGAAAGGTAGTGAAGAACCCGATGAAGACTTTTTCCTACTAAAAGTGGAATCAGAAGAGGCAAAGAAAATCGAAGACATTTTGAAACAATAATTATCAGAAAAGAAGGCAAGATGTGAAGCTCTGGAAGAGGAAGTAGTGAAAACTAGGAAAGAGTTGGAGAAGTTTCAAGCCTTGTATCATCAAAATCTATAAAGTATCAAAGCCTCAGAAGATTTGGCCACCATTCTGAATCAGCAAAGAAAACCAAAGCTGAAAATAGGTCTGGGTTATGAAGAGGTATCAAGTAGTGATCAACCAAGCAACAAAGAACCCATCAAGTTTGTCAAATCTACCACCAGTGACAACAAAAAACCTGCAGAAACAAAAGAAGATAATCATCTGCCCAGGAGGAGTAAAAAAAGAGGTACCATAACTGAAACTATAGATCAGAGAAATCATGTACTCTTTGTTCAAAGAAATCATCAGCATGGAAGAAATCGACCTTCTCAAAGAAGACAACCATTTTCCAGGTACAAAGGATTTTTCTATGGATATTGTTATTTCTATTCTAACTTTGGTCACAAAGCTGTAAACTGTTCTTTAAGATTTAAATATGAGCAATCAAAATATTCAAGGAATAGATATCTACCGCAACAAAGAATGAGAAAGCCAAGTTACAAACAATCACAGATTGCAAATAATGTGATGGTTGGAAAAAGGACACAGTTTAAGCATAACAATCGTTATGATACTTTATTCAATGAATCAGAATGTTACACCTGCCATAATTTTGGACATAAAGATGCAGGTTGTTGCTTAAGGAACTACGAGCCAGATTTGAACCCCTTTGTTGAAAATGTCAAAGTTTGGAAGATGAAAGAAAATGAAAAGTGTGGACTAGTGTTGTTAGCCCAAAGACAACAGAACCCCTGGTATATTGACAGTGGTTGCTCCAAACATATGACGGGAGACAAAGGTAAGTTTCTATATCTAAGTGAAAGAAAATCAGGAAACATAACCTTTGGAAATGATGCTCCAGGTAAAATCAAGGGTAAAGGGATGGTGAGGCTAAGTAATGGAAAAGGAAAATCCCAGAATATTCTTCTTGTAGATGGGCTGAAACATAATCTGCTCAGTGTAAGTCAAATGTGTGATAGAGGATGTGAAGTGGTGTTCATTTCCAAGGACTACAAGATAAAGTCTGTAAACTTAGGACAAGTGGTGGCTAAAGGCATAAGGATAAAAAATAATGTATATGTACTAAAATAAGATAGAGAAGAGTGTCATCTAAGAAAACATGATGAGATTTGGTTATGGCATAGGAGACTTGGAAATCTAAACTTTGACCACTTAATCAAGCTCAAAAATATTGAGGCAGTAAAAGATCTTCCGAGAATATCAAAGCCACAAGATTCTATGTGTAAACCCTACCAAGTAGGAAAGCTAACCAGGACACAGTTTAAATCCAATATCTCTAATTCAATAGAGAAACCACTCCAACTAGTTCATATGGATTTATGTGGACCATCAAGATAGGAAGGCACAAGGAAAGAAAACTAGTTCATGCTAATCATTAATGATTAATCCAGACTTACTTGGGTTGCCTTTCTCAAGGAAAAAACTGAAGCATTTGAGAAATTTAAAATATTTAAGGTTTTAATTGAGAATCAAATAGGCAAGAGGTTAAAGGAAGTAAGATCAGACAGAAGAGGCAAATTTATGTCAAGTGATTTCAAGGAATTCTATGATAAACATGGGATCAAGAGAGAATACACAATCCCAAGAACTCCTCAACAACATGGAGTAGTTGAGAGGCAAAACAGAACAGTGCAGCAAATGGCCAAGTCAATGATTAATGAGAAGAACATTGGCCAAACCTACTGGGTAGAAGAAATACACACAGTAGTCCATGTTCTTAACAAATCCCACCTCATACCACACACTGACAATACACCATATGAACTATGGTATGGGAGGCCTACTTCCATCAAACACTTCAAAGTCTTTGGGAGTAAGTGTTACATAAAGAATAATGATGAGAACCTTGGCAAATATGATGACAAGGCTGATGAAGGAATCTTCTTAGGGTATGCTACAAACAATAAAGGATACAGATTCTATAATAAGAGGTTGCATAGATTGGTTGATTGTATTGACATAAAAGTTGATGAAGGAATCCCAGCAAGAGAGGTGAACAATACTGAATCAACAACAAAGGATATAGATGAAGTTGAAGCTGAACAAGTCCAAGAATTAGAACAAGAAGACTCTGAGCCATATTAAGATGCAAATATTTAGACAGACTCAAATAAGCAGACAACATCAAATTCCTCCTCCAAATTCACTCAAAAGAATCATCCTGCAAGTCAGATAATTGGTGAAAAAGAAAAAGGTGTACAAACCAGAAGAAAGATAATAAAAAACACCGAACAATCACATATAGCCTTCATATCAATGTTGGAACCCTGGAATTTTAATGAAGATAGAAAATATGACCATTGGGTTAAAGCCATGAATGATGAACTTGATCACATTGAGAAAAACAATATGTGGGATATGGTTCCTAGACCTAAAGGTAAAAATATCATTGGTTCCAAATGGATCTTTAAGAACAAAATGAATGAGAAGGACAAGTTGTCAGGAACAAAGCATGATTGGCCTATAAGGGCTATGCTCAAATAGAAGGACTAGATTATGATGAAACATTTGCACTAGTAGCAAGACTAGAAGCGATCCGAATATTTCTTGCCTATGCTTGTCATAAAAGGTTTAAAGTCTATCAAATGGATGTCAAGTCAGCATTTCTAAATGGATATTTAAAAGAGGAAGTTTATATGGAACAACCAGAGGGTTTTGAACTGACAGATAATCATGACCTAGTATGCAAGCTGAAGAAAGCCTTATATGGGTTAAAACAAGCTCCTCATACTGGTATTACAGACTGAATAAGTATCTCCAAGACAAAGGGTCCAAGAGAGGAACAATTGACAACACTATATATATCAAAACAGAGGGTAATGACTTGCTCATCATGTTGGTCTATGTATATGACATCATCTTCGGATGTAATAATGATTTATTGGTACAATGATTTTCTTTTGCCATGGAGTCTGAGTTTGAAATGTCTATGATAGGGGAACTATCATTTTTTCTTGGTCTGCAAATTACTCAGAAGTCTTGAGGAATGTTTATTTCTCAAGAAAAATATCTAAGAGAAATGTTGAAAAGGTTTCAAATGGAAGATTCTAAACATGTGGGCACACCTATGGTTACTGGATGCAAATTAAGCAAGGATGATGACTCACCTGATGTTGATCAAAGTTCATATAGGTCAATGATAGGCAACCTATTGTATATCACAACATCTCGTCCAGACATAATTCATGCTATTGGAATAGTAGGAAGGTATCAGGAAGCACCCAAATAGAGTAATTTACTAGCTGTCAAAAGAATATTCAGATATTTGAAAGAAACAATGAACTATGACCTATGGTATCCTAAGAATTAGAATTTTCAATTATCAGTCTACTCGGATGTTGATTGGGCTAACTGCATGGATGAAAGGAAAAACATGAGTGGATGTACGTTCTTCTTAGGAGATTCTCTAGTAGCGTGGTTGATTAAAAAGCAAGGTTCCATTTCTTTATCAACTACAGAGGCAGAGTACATTGTTGTTGCTACTTGTTGCACTCAGGTATTATGGATGGTTTAGACACTTGCAGACTTGGAGTTAAAATATACTACACCGATCCCAATTCATTGTGATAACACTAGTGCCATAAGTGTGTCAAAGAATCCTGTATTCCACTCCAAGACCAAGCATATTCCCATAAAATACCATTTTCTGAGAGAGAAGGTCACCAATCAGATTGTTCAGGTTCATTACATTCCAACCACAGAAAAAATTGCAGACATATTTACTAAACCCCTAGCCAAGACATCATTTAAATATCTCCGTCAGAAGCTGGGTATCATCCCGTCTCACAACTAAGAGATTTCATCCTGTTAGGGGGAGTATGTGTTGGTTGCATATATGATACCTCCAATGAAGTACTGCAACAACTTAGGGGGAGCATGTTTTCTTTGACATTGATGTCAAAGGGGGAGAAAAGGAGTGGAGTGGTCCAGACCGGATGCTATAGATGGAGGTCCAAATAGATTAGCGCAGCCGTTCAGGGTTTCCATCAATGCCAAAGGGGGAGATTGTTGGCAGGTTTACATTTGGGAGTGAGCTTGTCATTGATGGCAAGAACAACGATGGAAAATAGGCTCGAAAGACATCATAAGTCCAGATAGGAGGAGTGCACAGATGGAGGACATATCTTGGGAATTATATTCGAGCGCGGGGTCCGACTGTCGTTGGATCCAGGAGAACCTGTATGTTATTTAAAGTGAAAGGAGAAGTGGGATTACAAAATCTTGAAAGTAGGAGGGCCATCCATCTTTGGGAAGGACACGTGGTCACAGATCAACATTTCGCTGACTGGAAAGTCAAAGGAAGGAGGTTCTCTAACCCCTTGAACTCGTGATATGCGAGATCACGAAATGATCCTGGCCATTGAAGCCAGAGGACACATGGCGAACGATTGGCATTTCACTAACTGAAAGGTCAAAGGCATGAGGTGCTCTATCCTTCCAACTCACGAAACGCAAAATGATGATATAATCTGAGTCATTGGATCGAGGACAAATTTGGACCGTCGATCCAAGAAGGACATATGGCTAAAGATCAACATTTCGCCGACTGAAAGGTCAAAGGAAGGAGGTTCCCTAACCTCTCGAACTTGCGAAACATGAAATGACAATATTATCTTAGTCGTTGGATCGAGGGAAAATATGGACCATCGATCCAAGAAGTGACACTTGGCAACCACTTGGCTCATGACACATCATCGAGTGACGCAAGAGTGATGTTACTCCAGGAGTTTAGTTTCGTGAGTTTTAGCATCAACACTCCCCCAAAGTCCCAAAAGCTGAAGTTCTGGGGTGGAGGATAGTCGTTTGATCACCATAGATCGTGGACCGTTGATCCGGAGAGCAAAGCACTCAAATGATTAGCGAGTGGTAATATCTCGTAGTCACATCATCAAGAATTGGAGAGCGAAGCGCTCAAATGATTAGTGAGTGGTAATATCTTGTAGTCACATCATCAAGAATTGGAGAGAAAATCTAGTGCATCCAAGATCCGTTTCAGAGTTCACAACATGGAGAGTCGAGATGACTCATCACAGAATCCACGAAATGTGAAATTGTGAAATGGATTTTTGAATTAGGCTGTGGTCACCGTCGATGGTCACGTGAAGGTAGGAGCGTGCAAGATTCTAGGCTCCATTTCGGATATCGTGAATTCCAGAGGAAGGAGTCAAGGAGACTCACGGGAGAATCCTTGAAACATGAAATTGTGAAATGCATTTTCGAATTAGGCCATGGTCACCGCAGGTGGTCGCGTGAGTGGAAGGAGCTAGCATATCTAGGCTCCATTTTAGGTACCGGGAGTTGGAGGAGTTAAGGGACTCACGGGAGAATCCCCAAAGTGTGAAATCATGAAATGCACTTTCGAATGGGGTTGTGGTCACAACCAGCGGTCCTATCATCGAAAGTGAGGGGAAGGATCTAACAAAGCTATTCTCTATTTTAGAGTTTTCACGAGTGGAGCGAGGCAACTCACAGCTGTATATCCCAGATTGCGAAATCACAAAACTCTTTCTAAATAAGCCTTTGGTTATCGCCCGAGGCCACATGTGAAAGGAAAGGGATTAGCCAGAAAGGATAAATGCCCACTGTAAAGTTTTCCTCAGGAAGATAGAAGATGAGAAATGCATGAACATGCAAAGATTCTCTCAGTAACTACCAAAAGGAAATGATTGCATTTACCAGAGAATTTGAAGAGTCTTCAAGGTGATCAATAGAGAATATGAAGAGTCTCGAGGTAACTGCCAGTGGAGTGTAGACTCATCATAGAGTCGACTAACAGATGGAAGTGGGCCGAATACTGTTACAGTCAACAAAGCCAAAGGATCTCAGGAGAAGGGTCGGTAATGATGAATGCAGTGGGATAGCACATGCAGCATGCACAAGGTGCACAGAGACTATAAAAATGTAGAACGTAGAAGAGATCTTTCTACTGCAGTTGTGAGTGATGCATGCGTGTAGAAGCATGATGTGCAAGAGCTGAAGCACAGAAGAAGAAAAAAATAGAGATGCATATATGTGAGAAGAAGAGAATGCTGAGGTGTGCATGCTGAGACAGAGGAAAAGATCAGAAAGTTGAAGAGGATGCAAGCAGGAAGACACTAATGTAGGAAGAGCAGAGCAACATAGCAGAATAGTGATAATCCTAGTAAGCCAATGACAACTATTGAATCACTGTAATAAAATCACAGAAATAAAAGTTTTATATTTCAGGGTGGTTGGGATGTGATAGGGAGGACTGTTTTCCTTAGAATTTCAAGTATGTGCTTGAACGTAGGGAGTTATAACTTCCATCTAGTTGCAACCAGAGAAACTAGGGTGGCAGGGTGGTGCAAGGGAGAACATTGGTTCTCTGATATATAGGTCGGTGCCTGTATGACTGGAAGTTGGTGCTTCCATCCAGTTGGTGCTGGAACATTCAGGGAGTTGGTACTTCCTTCTAGTGGGTGTTAGAGAAACCAGAGAGTTGGTGCTCTCAACAAGTAGTAGCTTGCAAAACAGAGGTGGTAGACTCATTATGAGTTGGTGCTCATAAAAATGATAATGTACAGAAAATAATTATCATATAAAGAAGAAGAGGCTTTCACCCTTTATGGGTTTCCTCAGGAATATATGTCTCTGTATTATACATGTGTGTGATTGATGTTGAATACTCTACTACTTATTTATTGTGATCATCATTGAGATTTTTGTAATGAGTTTAAAAATGGATATAATTGTTTAAGCACAGTGGCAACTGATTCACCCCCCCTCTCAGTTGTCCAATAAGATCTTGTAATGATACTGCATATATAACTTTACACTATAACAATGATGAAAGAAGTCTGGATAGCTCTCTTAGTATTCATCTTCATATGAACCTTATTCTACCCTTATCTCAAGAACCAAAACATAGTTTGAGTCAATGCATGAATTTATGAGTTGCACCGATAGCCTATCATACTGTATGACCCTTCTTTGCAAGTATTCTGAACTTGCAATCATCAAAATTCTTCACTTACTTGCCTTAAATTTCTCAAGAACCAGAATTTGCAGCTTAGTATAGGCAAAAAGAAATGATCCCTGTTCAATAACCTTGAAGACAAAATATGAGCAGTATATATCTAAAGTATATCATGTTCATCATCATTTTAACAAAATTTGATCACAAAATTTGCAAAACACCTTTGCTCATCAATCATCTTGCTTAGGAGAACTTGGTGAAGTGGTCTCTTTCAGAAAAATGGCCAATTTTTTCTTACTCAACATACTCTTTTCCAAGTATATGTCTTCAGCCAACTTCCTATTATCTTCTCTCAAGATGATATTTTTCTTGTACACATTAACTAGTTGAATCCTTTGTATCCCTTTCCTCTTGATACGCTTCCTTAGCTTGATGCATTCCTCGTACAAATCACCCATTTGAGTAGTAATGTGACTACTCAAGGTGGCATTATTTTTCTTCAATACTTGATTTTTCTTCTTGAGGGTTTTGATTGCTACCTGACTTGTAAGTAACTTATGCTTTTTTCTCTTGGATGACATGACTTCAGGAGATAACTGTAGAGGTTTAGGAGGTGATTCCTTTAACGAGACAATGGCCTTAAGTGATTCTTTTTTCAGAGGGGATACCTTCAACTTGGGTAGCTTGGATCTTGACTTAATGAGTTCAATTTCCTTATGAGATTGCTCATCTATAGTAATATTATTCCTAGATGACCTTTTAGGGGAAGGTACTCCTGTTTCAACTTCAATGATCTGGATGTTATCATCAACCTCCATAGGTGAAGATTCAATAGGGAGTTCTGATTGTTTCTCAACAACAATTTTCTCCTGAGGTTCTTCAATCAACTCGAGCTTCCTTCGAGATGATATCCTCAAAACTAGTGGACCAATATTGATTGGAACACTTTGGACATGATCATCAATTTGTACTGGAGGGAGTTCGATCAGATGCTCATATTCTTCTTTAGTGATGACCTCTTTGGCCTTACCTTTCCCTTTATTCCTCTTAGAAGTTCTAACAGGTGGTGGATTTTGAGAAACATGGGCTTGGGAAGACCGTGGTACTTCAGCTAGGGAATTAGAAGGAGGTATATTAGTCTTCTTCCTAGGGATCTTAGACTTAGAAGAAGAAGCAGGAATATCAATCTGGTAATTGGAAACAAAAAGGAAGGTAGGCCAAAATTTACATTCCTTCTTCAATTGCGCAGTGACTATAAATTTGATTAAGGCATGATGGAATATTCATTTCTAAAGTTTGTTAGGCTTTATTTGAGCAAGAACAATCATTCTTTGTAAACTCATAAAAAGGAAATACGATAGGTCGATTTCCCTCTTACCAGTGAAGTGAAGAAGCATCTTAAAATGATATTGTAAAACTCTACTATACCTCCCTTCACATGTAAAAAATATCTGTATGATTAATAACATCTTTTCATAGGCTTCCAAAATCCAATTTTTGGGTATACCCTTCACTAGATTAGCTCCTTGATTCTCTAGCTTTAACATGTCTTGACACCAGTCTTCTTTTTCCAATTTCTTTACTTTGAACCAAATCTCTCCAGTCCTTGGTATCTATGTGACTTCATCTATTAAATCCATTGTCAAATTTATCTCCATAGGGACAACCTAAGTTTCTCCATCCCTATAGTTCTTCACAAAATCTCGACTGACCTCCAAGTGATGGACATCAAGTTTTTGGCAATATCTCAGACATCCCAAACATTTAAATGAGTCCAGATGATCTGGATTTTGATCAATCAAATTTGTATCAGTAGGCTCAAATCTATACAAGGAACCATACCTCCTCCTGGGAATTGCATCCTTGGGATCCATCTGCAAATAGTCATCTTCCTAAAGAACTTCTAAAAACAGAGAGTCAATTTACAAAGAGAAAATATAAATTCTTTCTTCTCATGCAAACTCTCCTTAGGAAAACGCAAATTTGATGACTGGTTGATCGATTGGAGGGAGATTTATACTCATTTTGAGGTGTTAGGCTTGTCTATATTCCTCCTTAAAGTCATTTCACCGAGTAATAAAGTAAAAACAATGTGACAGATCCAAACTCAAGAGTTTGGAGTGCGTCAAGTGATGAAATGATTATATGTGTTGATCACTCGAGAATTGTTAGCGCATTACATCTAAAACAGGCGCCAAGCATTGCAAAATCGTACTGAATGACTAATTTTGACCTTTCAATCTCAAAAAGTGAGAGATCTAGAAATGATGACTAATTATGACCATAAATAACTATGAAAATCACATGTTACAGTTGAGAATATCATGACTCGATCTTATATTTGATTTTGACACACTTATACTTAGGATATAAACTCTTCATGATCACTTATTCATTAACAATATAACTAAACTTGAATGATAAAAATCAATTGAGGGACCCACTTTTTGATTTTTAAGGCAAAAGAAAGACTCAACCTATTATCTATGACTTCAAAATATATATATTTTTTTATTTGGAAGATAACATATGGCTCCTATTGGGGGTGGAAGCCTCCTTGTGAGGTTCCAATAACATAGTAGCTCTAGTCACCTTTCCACTCAATTTGAAACCCTACAACCTCCTCTACTTATTTAGATCAAATCATTCGAAAATATAATCTTGAACTCTATAGTGCCTAGTCCATTGGGTTATGGAGTCATCTAGTATTAAACTTGTACAACCAATCCCTTACAAGCTTTCGAGATATGTAACTTACATTTTGTTCCTGATGTATTGAGGGAAACTATGCTTATTTATTGAAAACTGAAAAGAAATGTTCAAGTACTGAACTTATTCACACACACTCCTACTCTAATCAACTGTACTGCTTGTTGATCAAGTGAAATCATGCTTCCAATGAAGCCATATGAGTAACTTCATTTCTAAAAGAATCCTTTTCATGCCACTGATTAAAATATAATAATACAAACATAATAGTGACCATAAAAGATCGTTCAGAAGATCATACTCACTAACAAATGCAAGTGATATGATAAAATATGAAAACTTAAGAGAGTCTGAGAGATAAGACGCAAGTAAGGCTGCCATAGGATCTCAAAAACCGTGATCACCATTATACAAATTCAAAATCATTGATTTCTCATGTATGTATTCCCCTTTGCTATATCCCTATGACTCAGATCCATTACTATCATGTGCTGTCCCATTACAGCTGGCAATTTCTGAGAGAAAAGAAGAGATATGTTCTTGATCTTCTACATCAATGTCTCCCTAATGATCAAATGGAGGATGAGTATTAAAAAATATATCATAAAAGAAATGTTGATTACTCTCCCCAACAATGATATCTTTAAAATATGTATCAAAACTAAGGATATTTTCATTGGAATTTTGAACAACAGACTCATAACTATCATCAACCATAGCATAATTACATTGTTGATCATCTCCTTGCTAAAAATTAGAACTATATGAGATTCCATTAGTCAACAAGCCTTCAAAAACTTTAAAATCTTCCTCATCATCACTATATTTGTCAAATATGGGAACATTAGGATAAAATCCTAATAGCAGAGATGAAAATTTCTACATATAATCATCAACAATATGATTTTGAAACATATTTGAAATAACATCACCTTCTTCCTCATCATCATCATCCTTCTCATCTAGATTTGAATCAATAAGTTCATAAGAAGCAAGATAAACAATGCAATCATCAATATTATCATCATTTATATATTGAAGATCTTCTTCCTGGAAATTAACAATAGAAATAATTTCATCCTCATTTGTATCTTCATTAATATATTCACTTTCATCCTCACTACTAGAAGAAACAACGTGTTGAATATCTGAATGAAACTCCTCACAACAATGCTAAAAAAGAAGTTCCTGAGAAAAATAACTTTCACATCGATGAAACAATGCTATATGAAATTATTTTAAAGAAGACATGCTAGAAAGAGGTAAGGATCGGTACCATTCACGAGCATCCCCTTCCAATGAATACATAAACATCTTCATGAACACGTCTTCATCATGTATATTTAACTGAGCCATACATTCATGAAATATGATGAGGTGATCTGAAGGATTATCCTCTTTCCTTTCTCTGAACCAAGGAAGGCAGTCTCCCCAAATATCCATAAGGGGTACTGGATGTGGGAAACCAGGGACTGCAGAAAAGTTAAGAGGTGCAAACCTCCTACCCAAAAGAGCAGCAAATGCCTTTGACATTTGAATATTGTGGAGTCGACACTAAATTCATCCTTCATGGAGTTTCCAGATAGAATATTACAACCAATGTGATGCCCAACCTTTGTCTATCATCAAAATCTAGAACTATATCGTCTCCCAGGGAAGCTCGCTTCAAACTCCTTTTCCCGACAATGATTCCAATTTGTTATCACTCCAAGAGTCACTCTAGGTTGTATATTGAGTGATCTTGGTAACTTAATCAAATGCTCAAATAAAATGTATAAAATGGATCAATTTGAATGATTTGTTCATGAATTCTCTTACTCAAGACATACATGAATACACTCAGACAGATAGGGCCTTCAATTGTACTGACCATATGGTTTTAAAAGATTGAAATGGATGGAGAATAATTATTATACCAACAAGATCACACACACTAAAGTATATATGAAAGGATACCTATAATAGGTAAATGTACCTATGTTTCTTGTCTATCAATGCAAAGAAAAAATGACATTTATCAGTCACTGCATAAACATAGAATAATGAACATACATTCATCCACAGGTACATAGAAAGATAAGTGAGAAAGAAGTCTGAAAAAATTCAATGAAAAGTTATTATATTCCAATATGCATTCAAGGAGTCTTTACAAAAAGAGTCTTTCAAATCTCCAACTTCGAACCCTTTACAATGCAAACTTCAGGGATAAATAACCTTTACAATCCTTAACTAAGATCCTCTAAAGATGGATCAAATAGCTACATATTTTCTTAGATCTGATCTGTTTACAAAATATTAGGATCTAGATCTTATTTCTATGGGATTAAACCCTCATCCTTAAACTAAGTCTTCGACATATTCAGAGGCTTTGCTGGAGGATAATATAGATCTTCTAGAATCATCAGAAACAACTCGGCTTCGAGTCACCTATTCTTTAACCAAAAAGGAGTCCAAGTGTGAATTTGCTTGTTACTCATTGAATATGGACAAGTTTGCAGTGCCTTGTATAGAAAACAATCTACTGGCGCTAAAAACTCCTATAGGTGACTGACTTTATCAAAATACATCAAAACTTCTTTAAAACATGTCTTGAAAACTAGAAGGCTACTTCAACTGAGAACATACTAATGCAGTTCATTGATCTTTACTAAGATTACTCAGACTTCATCTCAGTAATAATGCACTCATACTCTCCTAATCACAATATAAGTTGCATGCACCTTCATACGACTTCAAAACATAAAACAATTTTGAGAGCTTGTAATGATACTGCATATATAACTTTCCACTATAACAATGATGAAATAAGTATGGAAATTTCTCTTAATATTCATCTTCATATGAACCTTATTCTACCCTTAGCTCAAGAACCAAAAAAGAGTACGAGTCAATGTATGAATTTTTTATTTGAAATGATAGTCTATCATACTGTATGACCCTTCTTTGTAAGTATTATGAACTTGCAATCATCAAAATCCTTTACTTACTTGCCTTAAATTTCTCAAGAAGCAAAAATCGTAGCTTAATATAGGCAAAAAGAAATGATCCTTGTTCAATAACCTTGAAGACAAAATATGAGGAGTAGATATCTAAAGTATATCATGTTCATCATCATTTTAACAAAATTTGATCACAAAATTTGCAAAACACCTTTGCTCATCAATCATCTTTCTTAGGAGAACTTGGTGAAGTGGTCTCTTTAAGAAAAATGGCCAATTTTTTCTTACTCAACATACTCTTTGCCAAGTATATGTCTTCAACCAACTTCATATTATCTGCTATCAAGATGAGATTTTTCTTGTACACATTAACTAGTTGAATACTTTGTATCACTTTCCTCTTGATACTCTCCCTTAGTTTGGTGCATTCCTCGACCAACTGATGCAGGAGCATCGCCAACAACAAGCGAGCGCGGGGAAAGCGCCAATGCATTTTGGCACATGATGAATTGTTTGAAATGTTTTGAAGTTTGATATGCCAAACATAAATGAAACAATTAAGAAAGGGCGTACTTGTAGATTGTAATCAGACCTTGAGCGTCCTGCTCTCGTCTGAAGGATTAAGAGGCATTTATGCTAGTAAATGTAAGTAGGTAGACTTGAATTCTTATATTAGACAGTTTTAGGAGCCGGAGGGAAAACGAATATAGACACCCTCACTTGTATCATTGTAACATTAGCATGATCAATAGAGCATAGAGAAGAAGAAGAAGAAGCAGAAAGTTGTGTAGAAGAACCCATGTACAGAAGTTCTGAGATTAATATATGAAGCTTTGATCCAGACTCATGGTGTTCAAATACTTTCTATGTATGCATGATTGAATGTTATGCTCACGATTGTTTTACTTTTTCTGATATAAATTTTCTTTTATTCCATGTATGTATGATTTCGTGTTAAGCATTCGAAGTCTAAGAGAGTAAGGAATGAGTTTCAATTGTTTCTCTGTCTGAGCAAGATTTTTCCTACAAGGAGTGCAATGAAATCGTCCGCAAGGAGTGCGTTGACGGGTTCATATTTTCAATCTCTGAAAGCTCAGGAGGGATAACATTGTTCTCATTCTCGTAGAAGTGAAAATTAAGCACAGGAGCCATGCAAGGAGTGCGCAGGCCGAGTGAAGTCTCAGAGTTACAACCTGAGCGGAATTGCTGAAGGACTACTGTCACAGAGAGTGCGCAGAGTCAAAGAGGTTCAAATACTTGGAAGTATTTGAAGAATTGCCGCAGGGAGTGTGTGCAGGAGTCTTTTTGAAGACTCGAGTTGTGGAGAAATCTTAGAAGGGATAGAGCCTTCAAAGTTGTCGAAGAGAAGCTTAAGAGGGCCAGTGCCTTGAAGTGTCGAAAGGAGGCGCAACGATGTTGTTTTGTTGGTGGACAAGTTTCGTGAAGGCATACTTGTTCATTTCGCAGGAGTTGTTAAGGAGGCATTGGATGGTCAGAATTCTCCATGGATAATTCGCGAAGTCTCGAGAGCCGTCAGATCATGTAGAGGAGTAGGGGAGTTACGGTTTAAAACCTTTGCATCAAGATTCACGAGGTTGTGAAAGGCAAATTTGTGAAACCACGAAAGAATCTAAGATGTACGTTAGAAGGAGGACACGTGTCATGAGATCACCCGTATCGGGGATTTGGACATCGGAGGTCAAAAAGAGAAGCCCTTCAACTTCGCGAGTGGCGAAGTCATGAGAGAATCGCAATCGTCCATTGGAGGAGGACAGGTGGCAGATATCAAGGGATCTCGCGAACTCGGAGGTTCGCAAGGTGAGAGCCCAAATATTGGGTGCTCCAAGTCACGAGTGGCGAAATCGCGAGGAGCTAGGACAACCGTAGGATCTGAGCCAACAGGGGCCATTGGATCACTCACGAAATCTCATTTCAGGGTTTCGTGGGTTGAAGAGCCGAAAGCTTAGCATCAGGATTCATGAATTCGCAAAGTATGAAACTCCAAAAGGTGGGAAGTTTCGTTGTGGGACCCGCGTTGACGACGTGTCAGAATTTCGACATTTCAGCATATCGGCGGATAGGAAGTCGAGGCTTTTGTCCCGAAAGTCCCAAAGTCGCGAGGTGCGATAAGGAGTAGTGTGGAGTTCGGGATCTCAACACCTCGGGTGTCGGGATACAAAGGAGGTAGCGCTTCAGGAAGCGAAGTTGCGAAGTGCCGAAGCTGGGCATGAGGGACACATGGCAGAACCACAAGGTGGGGCCCACGTGATTGGCAGGTGAACATGCATTTCCTAGAGGAAGGAATCAACACCCATTGACCTCTCGCATCTCAGGGATTCGTGAGATAATGGAATGGGAGTTTAACCCTTCGACTTGTGAAGTCGCGAGTAGTGAGAACGCAAGGAGAAAAGTCAACATCGCTTCTCGGGGTTTTGTGAAAGGAAGATGCCAAGATTAGATGCCACAACGTGTGAAGTGACGAGTAGCGAGAGGAGCTAGCGTTAATCCTATTCGGTGGTCGTGCAAGGGAGGTGATAACAGAGGAAGAGCCATACCCGTATCGGCATTTCGGGTATCGCGAGATTGGAAGGGAAGAGTCAGGAGTCACGACTCACGAACTCCCGAGTTGCGAGTTGCGACAAGTGCCTTTGAAATTGGGCCTTGGTCATAGCGCTGTGGTCATTTGGGGAGAAAGGAGCTCGCGCCTAGTGTTGTTTGCACAGGGGAGCTTCTCGAAGGACCTGTGGATCGATTTGAAAAGAAATTCCAGCACGGAATCCGAAAGAGTCGATCCGGCTCAAAGGGGTTAAAGAACGATCTTGTGAGTGGATCTCGACCTGAGGGCCAATAGGTCTGCGTCAAGTGGTATCAGAGATTGACTCATTTTGTATACTTCAGACAGGGAAAGTGAGAAAAAATCTCAGCCATGCCGCCGAGAAGAAGAGACAGACAAACACTCGATCTGCCAGAGGATAGGGAGATGTCAAGAGAAAGGGGTAGGCAAGTGCTAAATCCAGCCATGGAAAGAGATATACATGACCTACGTGCCAGAGTCGTGGACATGGAAATAAAATAGAGGCGCATAGCCGGTGATGGGGATCTCAATGATTCTGAAAGTGAAGATGAAGCTGGACATGAAGGAGAAGAAGTTGCAACAAAATATGCAGCAAATGAACGTCTAATTAGGGCTATTGCAAGAATGAGTGTTAGAGTAAAAATGGATATTCCAGTATATGAAGGAAACCTGGATGTTGAAGAGCTTCCAGACCGGATTAGAGCTCTGGACACATATTTTGACTATGAAGATGTTGAGGAAGACAAAAAGGTCAAGCATGTTGTCACAAGATTGAAAGGACATGCAACATTATGGTGGGATGAGCTACAAGATGACAGACGCTGCAGAGGCAAGCATAAAATCAAGAGTTGGGATAGGATGATCACGAAGATGAAGGCAAAATTTATTCCCAGGGATTACCAAATTACTCTATTTCAGAGAATGCAAAATTTGAGACAAAAGCTAATGTCAGTAAAGGAGTACACTGAAGAATTCTATAGGCTGAACATCAGGGTAGGTCATCGCGAAAGTGATGATGAAAAGGTTGCCAGGTACATGAATGGTCTGAGATACGACATTCAGGATGAGATGAGCATGATTACCATCCGAATGGTGGAAGATGCTTATTAGATGGCTCTGAAGGCTGAAGAGAAGCTGAGCCGAAAGCAAAGTCAAAGAGGTCGAGGCAGAAGTCAGCCCAGAGGCAAATCAGTTGTCTAGAATAGAAATCAGAAACCCAAGGAAGACTAGAAGAAACCTCAGACTCAAATTGAGAGAGGTGGAAGCTCACAGAGAGGGCAGCATACCGAACAGAAAGGTCAGTATGCTGATCGAAACATTTTTCCTCGTACCAGAGATAGAGGAAGAGGAAGAGGTGGAGTGGTGAAATGCTTCACATGTGGAAAGGTTGGACATAAATATTATGAGTGTCTAGACAGAAAGAAAGAAGGTGGTGAGACTCACATTGCCAAAGCACAAAGAAGGAATGTTGAGGCAAAAGATGTTGAAGGTGGAAGATCACTGATGATGCAAAAAGTTCTCTTAACGCCAGAGAAGGAGGTGGAGAGTTCGGTCCAAAGGAACATACTTTTTCGAACCGCTTGCAAGACCAAATATTGGGCATGCAAAGTCATCGTGGACAGTGGTAGTACAGATAATCTCATTTCTACAAAGATGGTAGAAAATCTGGAGTTGGAGACTATTGAACATCCAAGTCCATACAGAGTTTCATGGCTACAAAAAGGACATCAGGTAAATGTCACTAAACAATGTTTAGTTGAGTTTAAAATAGGAGGGTATAAAGATGAAATACTCTGTGATTTTATTCCCATGGATGTTTGTCATCTATTGCTGGATAGACCGTGGCAATATGACATAAATGTGATTCATGATGGGAGAAAGAACACATACACCCTAGAGAAGAATGGGAGAACTCACATGTTGCTTCCAATCAAAGATAAAGAGGTGAAACCTGAAGTAAGAAACACTGTACTTCTCATGAGAGGGAAGGAAATTATTATAGAGTTCAAGAAGAAGGAGGAACCGCAATTCATTGTGGTCAGGAAGCCTAAAATTGTTTTAACCAATACAAGGGTAGATGATTTATCGGAAGAGGTTCAGAAACTGTTGGAAGAATTTGCTGACATAGTAGTGGACGAACTACCTTGTTCATTGCCACCAATCAGAAGTGTGAGTCATCATATTGATCTCATACTTGGAGCTAGTTTACCAAACAAAGAAGCATACAGATTGACGCCGTAGGAGAATGAAGAAGTCAAAAGACAGGTCCATGATTTAATGAACAAAGGGTTGGTTAGAGAAATCTTGAGTCTATGAGTTTTTCCAACAGTGCTCAGTCTGAAGAAAGATGGAGGCTGGAGGATGTGTACTGACTCGAGGGAAATCAACAAGATAACCATCAAGTACAGATTTCCATTGCCAAGGATGGATGATTTGATGGATTGCTTGAGTGGGGCTAATTTTTTTTCGAAGATTGATTTGAAAAGTGGATATCACCAAATTCGTATGAGAGAAGGAGATGAATGGAAGACAACATTCAAGACCAATGAAGGGTTGTATGAATGGCTTGTCATTCCGTTTGGTTTAACAAACATGCCAAGTACCTTCATGAGGTTGATGAATGAAGTCCTGAAGGATTTCATCGGAAAATTTGTCATAGTATATCTTGATGACATACCGATTTTCAGTAAAACAGAGGCAGAGCATCTGAAAAAAATTTCTACAGTGATGAAGAGGCTACAACAAGAGAAGCTGCTGATAAATATGAAGAAATCTTCATTCATGAAGACAGAGCTCATTTATTTGGGTCTTGTTATTTCCGCAGATAAGTTGAGGATGGATCCAGATAAAGTGGAGGTGATTAAGAATTGGCCATCACCAAAGAATATCTTTGAAGTTCGAAGTTTTCATGGATTGGATAGTTTCTACCGGAAGTTCATCAAGAATTTTAGTGGAGTTAGTGCACCGATGATGGACACAGTGAAGAAGAGACAAAAGTATTTTCATTGGACAGAAGAGGCTGAGAAAAGTTTTAACTTGATAAAAAGGAAAATCACGGAGCAACCAATTCTGGTGTTGCCGGATTTTAAAAAGACATTTCAAGTAAAATGTGATGCAAGTGGATTTGCAATAGGATTAGTCTTGAGCCAAGAAGATAGGCCGATAGCATACTTCAGCAAGAAGCTGAATGAAGCGAAAGTGAAATACTCCACGTATGACAAGGAGTTCTATGCTATTATCCAGGCATTGAAGAAATGGAGGCATTACTTAATCCCTAAGGAGTTTGTCTTATACAGCGACAATCATGGTTTGCAATTTGTGACTCAACAAGAGAAGTTGAATCAAAGACATTTTAAATGGGTTGAATACATGCAAAACTTTACTTTTGTAATTAAACATATTTCTGGAACTGCTAACAAGGTTGTTGATGCTTTGAGCAAGAAATGTTTGCTATTGGAGGAGTTTAGAGTCAAAACACTGGGTTTTGATGATCTCATGGACATGTACAGAGATGATCCATATTTTAAAGAGGCGTATGAAGTAGTTGAGAATCCAATTCTCAGGGACAGAAGCCAGTGGACAGAATACATGATCCAGGATGGATTGTTATTCAGGGGTAATCAACTTTGTATTCCAAAATGCTCCATGAGGGAAAATTTGCCGAAGGAGAAACATAGTGGAGGATTGGCTGGGCATTTTGGTCATGAAAATACATTCTCAAATATAAATGAGTCATATTATTGGCCAGGAATGAGAGAAGACGTCAAAAGATTCATCATCAGATGCAAAATTTGTTAGCATTCAAAAGGAAAGAGGCAGAATGCAGGCTTATATCAACCATTACCCATACTAAAGAGGCCATGGGATGTAGTAAGCATGGACTTCATATTGGGGCTGCCAAGAACACAAAGAGGGTTTGACTTGATCTTTGTGGTGGCAGATAGATTTTCTAAGATGGCACACTTTATACCATGTCAGAAAACCAGTGACACAACTCACATTGTGAATCTGTTTTTCAAAGAAGTCATTCGACTTCACGGCTTACCAAGGAGCATAGTTTCAGATCGAGACACCAAGTTCATGGGACACTTTTGGAGAACCTTATGGAAAAAGATGGGAACAAACTTATCTTTCAGTTTAGCTTATCATCCTCAGATGGATGGACAGACAGAAGTTGTGAACAAAAGTTTGGGAGACTTGCTAAGGAGCTTGGTGACAGAACACCACAGTCAGTGGGACAATATTCTGCCACAGGCAGAATTTGCATATAACGACTCACTAAATAGAAGCACAGGGTAGATTCCATTCTAGATTTTTTATGGGATGCAGCCAAGAGGAGTTTCAGAATTGAGAGATTCGGAACAGAATGCAACTAGGAGTGCTAGTGCAAAGGATTTCGCAGAAGCGATGAAGGAACTTCACAGCCAGGTGAAGGAGCGATTGCAGAACTTGAGCCAAGAGTATAAGCACAGAGAAGATCAACATAGGAGACAACTTCAATTTGAGGTTGGTGATTTGATTCTGGCACATCTAAGAAAGGAAATATTCTCAAAGGGGACATATAACAAACTGAAGATGAAGAATATCGGACCATGTAAGGTCTTGAAGAAATTTGGGGCAAATGCTTATGAGATTGAATTACCTGATGGGATCGGAATTTCTCCGATATTCAACATCTTAGATTTGTACCCTTACAAAGCTGAGGAAGCATAAGAAGGTAGTGAACAACCAGAGGTTAAGTGGACAAAGCAGATGCCAGTTGCAGAGAAGCCACAGATGGAAAGCATACTGGACAAAAGAGTTAGTAAGAGGACCAGGCGAAAGGAATATTTTTAATACTTGGTTAAGTGGAAAGGACATCCAGTTGAAGATGACAGATGGGAGAATGAAGAAGAGATCTAGAAGCATGGACATACCATGTGAGAGCTCATGGACAGGAGCCCATGAAAATTTTCAAGCGAGGGAGTATGATGTAGGAGCATTGCCAACAACAAGCGAGCATTGTTTGAAATGTTTTGAAGTTTGATATGCCAAACATAAATGAAACAATTAAGAAAGGGAATACTTGTAGATTGTAATCAGACCTTGAGCGTCCTTCTCTCATCTAAAGGATTAAGAGGCATTTATGCTAGTAAATGTAAGTAGGTAGACTTGAATTCTTAGATTAGATAGTTTTAGGAGCCAGAGGGAAAATGGATATAGACACCCTCACTTGTATCATTGTAACATTAGCATGATCAATAGAGCATAGAGAAGAAGAATAAGTAGAAAGCTGTGTAGAAGAACCCATGTACAAAAGTTCTAAGATTAATATATGAAGCTTGGATCTAGACTCATGGTGTTCAAATACTTTCTGTGTATGCATGATTGGATGTTATGCTCATGATTTTTTTACTCTTTCTAATATACATTTTCTTTTATGCCATGTATGTATGATTTTGTGTTAAGCATTCAAATTCTGAGAGAGTAAGGAATAAGTTTCAATTGTTTCTCTGTCTGAGCAAGAGTTTTCCTGCAAGGAGTGCAGCCAAATCGTCCTCAAGGAGTGCGTTGACGGGTTCATAGTTTCAATCTCTAAAAGCTCAGGAGGGATAACATTGTTCTCATTCTCGTAGAAGTGCAAATTAAGCACAAGAGCTGTGCAAGGAGTGCGCAGGCCGAGTGAAGTCTCAGAGTTACAACCTAAGAAAAATTGTTGAAGGACTGTTGTCACAGGGACTGTGCAGAGTCGAAGAGGTTCAAATACTTGGAAGTATTTGAAGAATTGTCACAGGGAGTGCGCGCATGAGTCTTTTTGAAGACTCGAGTTGTGGAGAAAGCTTAGAAGGGATAGAGTCTTCAAATTTGTCGAAGAGAAGCTGAAGAGGGCTAGTGCCTTGAAGTGTCGGAAGGAGGCACAGGGACGTTGTTTTGCTGGTGGACAAGTTTCGTGAAGGCATACTTGTTCATTTCAGAAAAGTTGTTAAGGAGGCATTGGATGGTCGAACTTATCCATGGAGAATTCGCGAAGTCCTGAGAGTCATCGGATTGTGCAAAGGAGCAGGAGAGTTACGGTTTAAAATCTTTGCTTCAAGATTCACGAGGTTGCGAAACGCGAAGTCACGAAACCGTGAAAGAATATAAGTCGTCCGTTAGAAGGAGGACACATGTCGCAAGATCACCCATATCGGGGATTTGGACATCGGAGGTCAGAAAGAGAAGTCCTTCAACTTTGCAAGTGGTGAAGTCGCGAGAGAATCGCAGTCGTCCATCGGAGGAGGACAAGTGGAAGAGATCAAGGGATCTCGTGAACTTGGAGGTTTGCAAGGTGAGAGCCCAAAGATTGGGTGCTCCAAGTCGCGAGTGGTGAAATCGCGAGGAGCTAGGACAACCGTAGGATCTGAGCCAATAGGGGCCGTTGGATCACTCACGAAATCTCATTTCAGGGTTTCGTGGGTTGAAGATCTGAAAGCTTAGCATCAGGATTCGTGAAGTCACGAAGTCCGAAACTCCAAAAGGTGGGAAGTTTCGTTGTGGGACCCGCGTTGACGACGTGTCGGAATTTTGGCATTTCAGCATATCGGCGGATAGGAAGTCGAGGCTTTTGTCCCGAAAGTCCCGAAGTCGTGAGTTGTGATAAGGAGTAGCAAGGAGTTCAGGATCTCGGCACCTCAGGTGTCGGGATACAAAGGAGGTAGCACTTCGGGAAGCAAAGTCATGAAGTGCCGAAGCTGGGCACGAGGGACACGTGGCAGAACCACAAGGTGGGGCCCGCGTGATTGGTAGGTGAACATGTGTCACCTGGAGGAAAGAGTCAACACCCATTGACCTCTTGCGTCTCGGGGATTTGTGAGATAACGGAATGGGAGTTTAACCCTTTGACTCATGAAGTCGCGAGTAGCGAGAACGCGAGGAGAAAAGTCAACATCGCTTCTCGGGGTTTCATGAAAGGAAGGTGCCAAGATTGGATGCCACAACTTGTGAAGTGGCGAGTAGCAAGAGGAGCTAGCATTAAGCCTAGCCGGCGGTCGTACAAGGAAGGCGCTGACAGAGGAAGAGCCATATCCATATCTGCATTTTGGGTATCGCAAGATTGGAAGGGAAGAGTCAGGAGTCATGACTCACGAACTCACTAGTTGCGAGTTGCGAAAAGCACCTTTGAAATTGGGCCTTGGTCATAGCGTTGTGGTCATTTGGAGAGAAAGGAGCTTGCACCTAGTGCTGTTCACACAGGGGAGCTTCCGAAGGACCTGTGGATCGATTTGAAAAGAAATTCCAGCAGGGAATCTGAAAGAGTCGATCCAGCTCAAAGGGGTTAAAGAACGATCTTGTGAGCGGATCTCGACCCGAGGGGCGATAGGTCTACATCACCAACTGACCCATTTGAGTAGTAAGGTGACTACTCAAGGTGGCATTGTTTTGCTTCAATACTTGATTTTTCTCCTTGAGGGTTTTGATTTCTGCCTGGGTTGCAAGTAACTTATCCTTTTTTCTCTTGGATGACATGAATTTAGGAGATAGCTGCAGAGGTTTAGGAGGTGATTCTTTTAATGGGACAATGGCCTTAAGTGATTCTTTTTCCATAGGGGATACCTTCAACTTGGGTTGCTTGGTTCTTGGCTTAATGAGTTCAATTTCCTTATGAGACTTCTCAACTATAGTAAGCTTATTCCTGGATGACCTTCTAGGGGAAGGTACTCCTATTTTAACTTCAATGATATGGATGTTATCATCAACCTCCATAGGTGAAGGTTCAATAGGGAGTTCTGACTATTTCTCAACAACAATTTTCTCCTGAGGTTCTTCAATCAACACGAGCTTCCTTCAGGATGATCTCCTCAAAACTGGCGGACCAATATTGATTGGAAGACTTTGTACATGATCATCAATTTGTACTAGAGGAACATCGATAGGATTCTTAGGTTCTTCTTCATTGATGACCTCCTTCGCCTTACCTTTCCCTTTATTCCTCTTAGAAGTTCTAACAGGTGGTGGATTTTGAGAAACAAGGGCTTGGGAATATTGTGCTACTTCAACTGGGGAATTGGAAGGAGGTATAGTAGTCTTATTCCTAGGGGTATTAGACTTAGAAGAAGAAGCAGGCATATCAATCTGGTAATTGGAAATAAACAAGAAGATAGGACAAAATTTACATTCCTTCTTCAATTGCTCAGTGACTATCAGCTTGATTAAGGCATGATGGAATATTGATTTCTGAAGTTTGTCAGGCTTTCTTTGAGCAAGCACAATCATTCTTTGTAAACTCGTAAAAATTAAATATGATAGGTTAATTTCCCTCTTACCAATGAAGTGAAGAAGCAACTTAAAATGATACTATAAAACTCTATTATACCTCCATTCACATATAAAAAATCTCTTTATGATTAATAGCAACTTTCCATAGGCTTCCAAAAGCCAATTTTTGAGTATACCCTTCACTAGATTAGCTCCCTGATGCTTTGGCTTTAACATGTCTTGACACCAGTCTTATTTTTCCAATTTCTTTGCTTTGAACCAAAGCTCTCCAATAGTTGGTATCTTTGTGAATTCATCTATTGAATCCACTGTCAAATTTATCTCCATAGGGCCAACCTGAGTTTTTCCATCCCTATAGTTCTTCACAAAAACTCGACTGACCTCCAAGTGATGGCCATCAAGTTTTTGGTGGTATCTTAGATATCCCAAACTTTTAAATGAGTCCATATGATCCATATTTTTCTCAATTGAACTTGTATTAGCAGGCTCAAATATGTACAAGGAACCATACCTCCTCCTTGGCGTTGCATCCTTGGGAGCCATCTGCAAATATTCATCTTCCTAAAGCACTTCTGAAAACAAAGAGTCAGTTTACAAAGAGCAAAATAGAAATGATTTCTTCTCATGCAAACTCTCCTTAGGCAAACACAAATTTGATGATTGGCTGAGCGATTGGAGGGATATTTATACTCATTTTGAGGTGTTAGAATTGTCTAGATTCCTCCTTGAAGTCATTTCACCGAGTTATAAAGTGCAAACAATGTGACAGAGCCAAACTTGAGAGTTTGGAGCGCGCCAAGTGATGAAATGATAATATGCACTGATAACTCAGGAATTGTTAGCACATTACATGTGAAACAGGTGCCAAACACTACAAACTCGTATTGAATGAGTACTTTTGACCTTTCGATCTCAAAAAGTGAGAGATTTAGCAATGATGACTAATTATGACCATAACTGACTGTTAAGATCACATGTTACACTTGAGAATATCATGACTTGATATTATATTTGATTTTGGCACACTTAGACTTAGGACATAAACTCTTCATGATCACTTAATCACTAACAATATAACTAGACTTAAATGATCAAAATCAAATGAGGGACCCACTTATTCAATTATTACGGAAAAATAAAGACTCAACTTATTACCTAAGACTTCAAAATAAAATAAAATAAAAATTGGGAGATAACAAACCCTAGAAACAAAGTCTAGTACATTTTAATTTTAGCATTCATTTTAGTGGTTGTTCTTACTCAAAGGGTATGGAGGTGCAATTGATGTTGTTTAAGACTCTTGCAAAAAAGAAACTTATAAGAACACTAGAAAAGAAAAAATTACATTAATTCTTCAAATGAAAAAAAGTTTCAAAAAGAAAATGAACAATCCTTTGAAATGATTTTAATATGAGAAGAAAATGAAAACCTATGATAATATCTTTTTCTTTTTCAAATAAAAATGAAAACAATGTAGAGAAAGAAAAAAACTTAACTAGCAAAAAACTAGGTTTTTTTTTTACCTATATCAAAGAAAAACTAACAAAAGATGCTAAAAGAAATTGTAGGATACACGATTCATGCCCCCACCAAAGAAACTAGCAATCATTTCCCTTTAAAATGAAAGATAAAAGTAATCCAAGAATAGTGGGAAACCAAGATCAAGGTCTTCAATGATCTGAAGGTTGTCACAATATTTGACACAATAATACAAAGAAATCACAAACTCAAGAAGTTGAGGATAACTTAGAGAAACCCATAAATCTCCTAGAAAATAAAGAAATATTTTTTTTCACAAATTTCTCACAAGTTCGCGACTGTGTGAACTGAGACTCGTGAATGTTTGTAGGTAATACACAATAAAAGTGCTGATATCCACGATTGATATAACATAAAAGCGTGAATAAATCTGTAAAATTGGAAAAATAAAAAGGACTTTTGTTGGGTATGTGTTATATTCTTTGCACGGCTTATCCTTATGTGTTATAGTAATACAACTTACTTGAAGTTTGATGAAGTGGTCTCATCCTTATTGTCGGAGGAGATGAGACAAAAGAATATGGAAGTGGAGAGAACAGATGCATTATTTGCAAGAGGACACTCCCAGGAAAGAAATAGATCTAAGTCCTCAAGTGGGAGATATAAGTATAAGGGTAGATATAAATATCCCAGAAAGTTTGTAAAGGTATGTTGGAGATGCAGAAAAGAAGGGAACTATAAGAAGCAATGCAGATCCAAAGTTTAGAAAAAGAAGGGATATGAAGAAGCTCCTTCTACAGAAGAAAAGAACTCAAAGGAAGAAGGAGGGGATGTGTACTTGGCTTCTTCAAGCACACATGCAGATCATGAGGCATAGATGGTTGACTCAGGTGCTTCCTTTCATATGACTCCCCACAAGGAGTGGTTCTATGAATATGAAAAGTATGATGGAGGTAATGTTTTCCTAGGTGATGACTCGAAAACCAGAAGCATAGGATGAAGGAAATTTAAGTTGAGGATCATATATTGAAGGATTAGAAAACTATTTGGTTTTCTGCACATCCCAGGATTGGCCAAAAATTTGTAAGCAAAATGGATGATGCAGGGGTAAAAAAAATTGAAAAGGAAACCTGTAGGATGGCTCGAAGAGCAATGGTTTTGTTGAACAGAGTTTGGTTTGGAACTCTGTATAAGCTGCAAGGAAGCACTATTAGTGATGGGTGTAATAGTTCCATTTTTCCTGATATTGGATTTGAAGAAGAAATAACTCCTATAGTCCATGGAGAAAAGGTTATGATGTGGTATCAAAAATAGAGGAATATCATAGAGAAGGGTTTTTGACTGCTACACAATAAAGGTATGGTTGAAGGTATATCTAACTATTCTCTTAATTTTGATTTTTGTGCAACGAGGGTCGAAGGAATTTTATAGATAGTGCATAGTGATGTGTTTGGACCTGCATTGGTTCCATCATTCGAAAATCTGTGTACTATGTCTCATTTATAGATGACTTCTCAAGGAATACTTGGATATATTTCCTTAGGAAGAAATCTGAAGTCTTTGACAGGTTTAAAGAGTTTAAGTCTCTTGTTGAGAATCAAACAATGAAAAGAATTAAGGTGTTGAAGATAGATAATGGTGGATATTTTTGCAAGAATGAATTTGAAGAATTCTGTAAGAAGTGCGGTATAGGGGAGCAAAAGGATAATGCATATACACCTCAATAGAATGGAGTTGCAGAAAGGATGAGCATGACACTAAAGGAAAAATCAAGGTGCCTGCTCAGTGGTGTTGGGTTAGGGAAAGAATTATGGGCAGAGGCAGTGGGTACTACATTTTACCTGGTCAATAGATCACCCTCGTCCTTACTAGATGAAAAGACTCCACAAGAGCTATGGAATGGTAAGAAACCTTCTCTCACACATCTCAAGTTATTTGGATGTGAGGCCTATGTTCATGTTCCAAAGGAAAACATGAGTAAGCTAGATAAGAAGGATGAAAAGTGTATCTTTATTGGGTATAAAGATGGTCTTAAAGGTTATAATATTTGGAACCCATAAACTAAGAATCTTGTGTATAGCTGAGATGTGGTATTTAGAGAAATAAAATATGTTGTCAAACAGGATGTCCTACCAAGTAAGGAAGAACCATATAAAATAGAGTTTGATTTAAAGGATGATGAATCAGACTCTACAAAAGAAAAAGAATGAGGAAAAGAAGATCCTTATACTCCAATATTGAGGAGATCGGTTTGGGAAAGAAGACAACTGGAAAGGTATACTCCACCTGATTTTCGTTTAATTTTTTTTTGTCTATTACTTATGATGATCCTAGAACTGTCAGGGAGGCAGTGGATTCAAAGGATGGAAAACTTTGGAAAAAGGCCATGGATGAAGAAATGGATGTTGGATTACTGAGAGGGGGGGGGGGNGTGAATCAGTAATAGAGAAATTTAATCTTTTTTAACCATATAATCCAAGTGTTATATCAATGAAGCATTATCATCCAATAACTGCAGAGTAAATAAACAATGAACAAATGAACAATCATACACATACACAGTACACCAGTGTTTTACATGGAAACCCAAAGCAGGATAAAACCACAAAATGATTTTCCTTATATGTCTTGAAGAATTACATTCATTGGAAGCACCAACTTCCTTTGTTTTCCAGCTGCAACTGGAAGGAGGCTCTAACCCCCTAGTTTCTCAGGATACAACCTGAGGGAAGCTCCAACTCCCCAATTCTCTGGCTACAACCCCTTATGTTCTCTGGCTACAACCAGAAGGTAGCTACAACCACATGTCCTTGCCCCATCCAACCATCGTGAAGTAGAAGTAGAATGATGGAACCACTTTCACACTATCACTGTCAGATATACCACTGTAAACCTGTACCAATCAACCTGTACCAACCAACTTGTACCATGCATCAACCATGCATCAACATGTACCTCAACCTGTAATCAACTTGTACCATAAATAAGTGCATCAACCATGCACCGACCTGTACCAACCGACCTGTGATCAACCTGTACCATAAACAAGTGCATCAACCATGCACCAACCTGTACCTCAACCTGTAATCAACCTATACCATAAACAAGTGCATCAACCATGCACCAACCTGTATCTCAACTTGTAATCAACCTGTACCATAAACAAGTGCATAAACCATGCACCAACCTCTACCGACCAACCTGTAATCAACCTATACCATAAACAAATGCATGAACCATGCACCAACCTGTACCTCAACCTATACCATGAACAAATGCATCAACCATGCACCAAACCTGTACAAATAACCTGTCACAACAAATTGTCCAAGCAACCTATCACAAAAAATAGTCTCATCAATTTTATCAACCAAATCATATCTACTCACCAATATCAATCACCAAAACAACTCTCAAATATGTGCATCAACCAACTATAACACAACAACTCATAATCATCACCAAGATCAATATGTGCTTCTGATAATATAGGTATGCTACATCATCCATAAACCATGTGTCAACAATACTACTAACAAGTGCCTCCAACCGTGTACCAAGTATGTACCAATCATGTATCAACTACACATCAACTATGACTCATCAATATGTACCAACATCATCAACTATACACCTCATGTATGTGCCAACTCATCAACTACTTGTCTCAACCATGTACTCAACATGTACCTCAACCAAAAGCCCTAATCAATTTCATCACCCAAATCTAATTTGTAGCTCTGTAATAGATCTAGTGCATATGATCACATTCCTACAAAACTTCCTTAACTTTAACAACAAGAGACTAGCATTTTCATCAAACTTTTCTTTAGTCTCACATGCCTAGTTTTGGATTAATCAACAACCCTAACTTGAAGTAATCATAACCTTGAACCTGTAATGTATAAAGATCTAAAACTGATACAAAATGTTCTTAAGTTTGTTTTGTGCAATTTCTCTAGGTGTCACTACTTGGAACCTATCAGAAAAGGAGTTATAGCAAAAATGACATACCTTGCTGAATTTTGGATTATTCTAGAGAGCGACCTTGTAGAGCGTGTCCCACATTAAATATTCATTGAATTAATCCAAAACTATTACAAAACATACTACAGAATGTACCCTAACCAACACGTTTTGTCTCACTTAATTTGGATCTGTTATGAAGATGTTATGACATTTTTACCCAAAACACCTGTTTTTTACTAGTTTCAGGACTAGCCACAAACCCTATTTTCCACGAAGTGTAACTCCAAAAATAAAATGAAACACAAGCTAAATTTTTTACCACAGATACTTGGGTATGTTTTCTCAATGGAATAGAAATTTCATAGTTGGAATCATTCTAGAAAAAAATTTATAGCAAAAATGGTGAGATGACCTGTAAATAACATACCTTAGAAAGCACCATCAAAAGAATTTATCCTTCATTGCATTTCGGCCTTCTTTTCTTCACCTTCCCTCAGAAATTCGTCTTAGATATCCTTTTTTACCTTAGACATCAATATATATTCAATATGCTCAAGTGTGATTGAAATTAGATAGCCTTGCCTCTTTTTTATACTCTCCAAGTAGCTTCCTTAAAAACATCTTCTAGGTCACTTGGCCCACTTTCCTTATTTTAGGGTTAACCCACTTCTAATTTCTCCATTAAATTTATCATTGAAATAATTTATTTTGTATTGAATTTGAATTATAATACACTCATCACTTCAGTTTATTATTTACCTTTTAAAATCTCTTAAATGACTTTGACAACTTTGACCTTTTGGGGCTTCTAGATGACATATGAGGGTCCTCCAACTTCGTAAGGCCATAACTCTCAAAACGTGAGGAGTTATGTGACATTCCACATACCACCAGAAATGGCATGACAAGCACTATCCATCTAGTATATTTTCCCTGACAAATGCAATGTCCTTCATCTCATTATTCCACAATTAAGCATGGGTTCTCTTACTCCACAAAGCGTCTTCTCGTGAGGGCTTTCACCTTAAGGGGACCACTTTGGATTTCATCCATATTTACTTATTATCACCCATGAAAAAACAATAATGAGTCATATTTACATCAAACAATCTTGGTTTCATTACCCAAACCTTTGTGCTATGGGGCTTTCTTCAAGGGTTGACATCAATGACAACCAACCTTAATCAACAATGGAAGCCTTGGATAAGAATAAGGCTTGGGATCTAGTGGAGTTGCCGACTAGAAGAAATCCCATTGGAAAAAAATGGGTATTCAAAAATAATATGGATGTAGAAGGCAAAGTGGAGAAATACAAAGCTCGATTAGTAGCAAAGGGTTATTCCCAGGATGAGGGAATTGATTTTGGTGTGAGATTGTTTCTCATGTTTCCAAGTTAACTTCTATTATATTTCTTTTATTTGTTGTTGTTGCATTTGATTTTGAAGTAGAACAGATGGATGTGAAGACAAAATTCCTACATGGGGTTCTAGAAGAAGAAATATATATGAAGCATCCTTAAGGATTTGTTGTGAAGGGAAAGAAGGAGCTGGTATGCAAGATGAAAAAGTCCATGTATGATTTAAAACAATCATTTAAGGATGTGGTATCAAAAATTTGATACTTATATGCTAGGACCTGGCTTCACACGAAGAAAATAGGATCTATGTGTGTATTTTAAATTAATTGGTGATCATTTTATTTATATGGTCTTGTATGTGGATGACATGTTGCTGATAGGAAACAACAAGGAGATTATCAAGGATGTGAAAACTTAGTTGTCCTCTAAATTTGACATGAAGGATATCGGTGCAAGAAATTTCATTTTGGGAATGGAAGTTAAAAGAGACTGGAAAAATAGGAAACTCTAGTTAAATCAAAGAAAATTTGTCGAGACAATATTACCTAGGTTTAATATGCAGGAATGTAAACAATCAAGGTCCCTATTCCTTTTGGTGTAAAGATATCTACGGATTAGTTTCCCAAGACATAGGAAGAGGAGGAGGACATGTCTCGTGTTCCATATGAGAGTGTAGTTGGAAGTTTGATGTATGAAATGGTATGTAATAGACCATAAATTGCACATGTAGTGGGATTTTTGAGCAAGTATATGTCAAAACCATGGAAGGAGCATTGGACAAAAGTAAAGAGGGTTTTTCAAGTATTTTTGTGGCACTGCTAGCTATGGATTTTTCTACCAAGGAAGACCAGGATTGGACAGAGTGTTGGATATACATGGATTTGTGGATGCATATTGGGCTAGAGATATGGACCGTAGAATATCTAAAAGCAGGTATGTGTTCAACCTATTTGGAGGAGCAATCAGTTGGATGAGCAAAAGATAGGTTGTAGTGGCACTTTCAACTATAGAAGTTGAATACATGGCTTCCACTCATGCAAGTAAGGAAGAAGTATGGTTACAAATATTTTGTTCAAGTATTGGATTGATACAACAAGATGTAAGGATAGATTGTGACAGTCATAGTGAAATTTTTCTGGAGAAGAACTCGACTTATCATTCAAAGACAACACATATTGATATTCAATATCACTTTGTGAGAGACATGGTTGAAGAAAATAAAGTGTTGTTCATGAAGGTGGACACTTTGAAGAATGTTCCAGATTCATTAAAAAAATATGTGAGCACTGAGAAGTTCTCTTGGTGTAGAGGACCCATGGGCATTACTACCCTGGATTGTTGACTATGTAACCCTGTAACCCCCTATATGCATAGAAAACAAGTGGGAGAATGTTGGGTATGTGTTATATTCTTTGCATGAGTAGTAGTGTCCATGTTGTGTCAGGCGAACATAAGGGTTTGAGGGGGGTGCAGGGGCACTGCCCTCGAGAATTTTTTTCCTCGAGAAACGTCTTGCATATTTTCCTCATTTTTCGTGTTGCCTTGATTTTCATGTCCATTGTTGGGAGGTTTTTCGGCACATGGTTTTTTTCCAATGGTTTTCTATTTCCAGTTAAGGAATTAGGGTTTTTTACTAATCCGGGTCATTGGGTTAGGGTTTTGGATGTCGTTGGCTCCTATATGTATATTGTATTGTAAACAATGTATCACTATGAATGAATATAAAATATGTTAGTTTTCCTGGTTTGGGTTTCGAGGGGAAAACTCTCTGTGTAATGCTTGTATTTGTCATTGTATATTTTATGTTCTTTTACTAAAAATATATTTGCATTAAATATTGTACAAGGTTAAAATCTACAGGAGGGAGGGAGGGAGGAAGAGAGAGAGGTGAAGAGGGGGAAGATAGAGAGGGAATGGGTGTAAGAGTGTGAGGCATGGAGAAGAAAGTTCTAGGTATAGGTATAGGTCTAGGTATTTACATGCCCTTCCATGTCTAGTTCAAGGCCATTTCTTGCCTTACCATGACTTTCCTTGCAATGTACCAAAATTGCTAGTGTGTGAGAATGTGAGAGGGAGAGAGGGGGAGACAAAGAGGGGAGGTATAGAGTGAGTTTATTAGAGTATGGGAGGGAGAGAGAGGAATAGATAGAGAGGGGATAGAAAGTGTGTGTGTGTGTGTGTGTGTGTGTGTGTGAGTGGGAGGGAGTGAAAGAAAGGAATACAAGGGAAGTGGAGAGAGTGTGTGAAAGCGTGAGAGGGAGAGAGAGGAATATAAAGAGGGGGATAAAGATATAGGTAAATGTAGGAGAGAGGGG
>ML788890.1:320781-336212 GCA_009831015.1 Picea engelmannii
CATTATTTTACATTTTAAATGAATAAAAAATATATTTTACATTACAAGTAATCAATGAGTAAAAACTAATCGACAAGTTTTTAATTTCATTTTATTTACCATGTCCTCTAGAGAGACACATGGCGATTGCCCCAAGCTTCTTCTTCGCACCACCACACCATTAAAACCCTGCATGAACCCGACCTTTAGATCTTCTTTTGTGGCTTCGTCGTTGAACAAATCCCCCTGCATTGAGCAATATCAAAATCATTAGTCACTAGTTGCAATGAATTACATATTTTGTGACGATGATAAAAAAAAAGAAAAATGTTTAGGCACTTACAACCCGTGCCTTCAATCTCCCATAACCACCTTGGCCCAGTTTATGTTGGCCCTGTTTTTCTTATCTTGCCTTTGTTGCCTTGGAAGTGTCTTGGAGTCTACGCAATATTTTGAAATATGTTAGATATTGATTGTTTTCCTCGTAAAGTAAACAAAAGACCATCATAGTAAATTGAAAACACCTCTTACCTTCCAGGGCCAGGTGGTTTCTTCCCTTGTGCTTTCATCGCTAATTCTCTTGCATCGAGAATAATTTATTTCCACTCCCTCTCGGGGACAACCAAAGGGCATTCACACTTGGGGTCTTGTACTAGTTTATTCCTATACGCCTCTCTAACATGTTTCAAATGCTTGCCGGTCCTTTTTAGGACTTCCGGATTATTGAATGAGTCACCAAACTCACCAACCAGTTTGGAGATAAGAAGGCTTTTCAGTTTGGAATTTTTTCAATTCCATCGTAGTCGAATGGTCAGCCCAAAAAGTTCTAATGCATAGTCATGCAAACTATTGTAGAACATATTGTTTCCTATAAAACATCATCATCATTAGTAATTTAAATCTCACTGATATGTGATTGTTGAAACAATTATATAACAGGAATCTCGATAAAGACATATATTAAATACCTGGTAGTTGTACTATTTTTAGAGGAACCATGTCCTGGTCGACCAAAAATGATACCGTGGTTGTTTCTGTGCTTTGGATACGTGTAGCACCATGGTAAAAATCAACAGAAGAGTGATCAGCTCCATGATCATGTACACCACCTGCACGATATGGTGTGTGTTGTGGGGGCGTGGCATCACCCCTAAAAGGTATAGAATTGGTCTCAGGCGGCACACTTGGGGTGGAAAATAGCCTCGTGGCTACGTGGCCATGGGGGTTCACTATTGCATTCCTGTTGTTGCTACTAGGACCTTCCCCTTCACCTCTCATTGATCTCAAAAAATTCTACAATGAGAAATATGTGTTAATTGCATATATCAAATTACAAAATTTTAAACCAAAAATTGATATTGTTAGATGACACGACTTACCCCATAATTTGTTATCTTAACGCATAATTCAACTATCCTTAGGAAATCCTCATCTTTTTCCGGCCCAACAACACCAAATCTCGTAATTCCCTATTGGCCTTTCTTAGGGACAATTCTATTGTCTGCAAGGGGTATCTAGAATCAAATATCTCTTCATCACTTATATATTCATTATTTTCGATCAATGTGGTGCTAGGAACAGGGCCTTTGCCCAGATCAATGCCTTTGCCATGCTCAGGGCCTTTTCCCCGATCACCACTCTGGCAGAATTTCAAGAAGAGTGTTAGTACATGCAAGAAATATTTAAAACACAATATATGAAATAATGGAATATTGGCAAATATTATCAAATGAAACATTCACACATACAAATTAGCAAATATTTGGAAATGAAACATCGAGCAAAAATTAGCAAATGGAACATTCAGAAATAAAATAAAATTTGATCACAAATGAAACATTCACAAATTAAGTAATCCCTTTTTAAGTTTGGCTATAATGGGTTTTGTACCATAGAAAAAAAAGATGTTCCTGGGTCGACTCGATTCAGATTGTAATTGACGAGCAACTCTTCGCCTGCCATTATTGTTTTCACCGCACATACAAATATCCTATTACCTTCACGCTCCTCAAAAATGCAATTGGGTTCCTTTCTTGTCGTCCCAGGCCTTGTACTGTTTATAATACCTACAATATTCCCCAATGCCTTTGGCCTTCCATCAATATACATAGTCGCTCCTTTATTTTTATTATTGTCTTTCAGTTGTATATAATTTGCAGCGAGTGCATCTCTCCGCATACTAGGCATATATTGGACCAGCCTCAACCATACTCCATAAGTGTAACATGGTCCAACATACTCCAACAATTCAACCAATCCGCCATATTTTACCTTTATGTCGTCCATGGAGAATAAACCAAGGCCATGGATGGATGACGAAGAAATGCAATACATCCTCTCATTAACACAGAAGTTGGTGTCCAACTCTGGAAGTTCCTTGGGTACCCACTGTTTCAGTAGGTGTTTGTACCTCAAGAGAACCTCGATGTCGCCTATGCTCTCATCGTCATAATAGAATGATCCTCCTTCAACAAGAAATAATTTCATGCGCCTACCAAACTTTCTTCTGACCTTTTCACCTCTAGTTGATTTTGCTTTGTTACATGTGTTGGATATGTTTTCCCTTGTCCCTCTCGAAATTTCATCGCTCGAACTGGATGATAGGTCTGATAGATACATATTTGGTTGTACCTACACTCCATCGAGGGAGAAGGAAACGTTAGGCCAACGATCTTCATATTATAGTATAGCTAAAGATAAACATTGAAAATATAAGGGAAATGTAAGGATATTTCTCACGATAACTATAACTAACTCACTGTTAACTATCTCACTGTTAGAAAGACATTAATTATATTGACTCCACTCACCCTTTTCTGAGACTCTTTTTCCTTTTTTGACTTTTCATCTTCCTAATTAATTAATAAAGTGATTTTCATTTGTTCTTTCCATTTTAACTCAACAACAAAGTGATATTTGTGTGTCCTATCAAAGAGAGGGAAACAAAATGATTTTCTTAGATGCAAAGCAGAAAATTGTGTGCCCTAACAATTAAAAATCATTCAATAACATAAGCTTTTACATTTTTCTGACAAAATGAAAACACTACATGGCCTCTTCTTTAATGTTGATGATTTGATCAATCAACGAACTAATGGGAAGAACAACGGGAGGTGGGGAGGTTAACGCCAAAATGTTAACGCACACACTAGTAGGTTGGATATGGCAAGGTAGCCTAGCTAGCAGAGCACTAAGGAACATAATAGGATCTGCCCGAAGGTGTCACAATGGATCAAGTTCTCTCTTTTTATGTCTATGTATTCGTGCAATAGACCAAGGGAGGGTTCCCTACTACTTCCGTAGTGACATGTATTCGTGCAATAGATATATCAAGACAATATAGATTTAATGATTGGTATCCAATGAGAGATGTGCACAACCAACTCTATGGGTGGAGCCCAAAAATACTCAATGATAGGTGGGCTTGGTAGTTTGTGGGAGTGGCACATATGCTCAGGAAAAACACGCTACAGGAAGACAGGTGTCTGTAAGGGATATGGAGTCAAATGTACTCATAAATTTGAATGATATGACCTCACGATAGAATATCCTGAGGTATATATATGGCTATATATGGCTATCGAGGTTTATGTTTGTGTGTCACTGTTATTCAATATGTCAAGCATACCTTTACCTGATTATTGTTTTCCCTCTAAATTCCCCTCTCAAACATTTACCTTTATTACATCCTTCCCTCAGATTTTGTTTCCTCGTTTCCCTCTTCTCCCAACTTTATGTACTTGTGATTTAAAAAAAAAAAAAATTGAACTCTTCCCCTCTCTAAATACCATTTAGACTTAGCTACTTATTGTAAGTTTTTTTTTTCTTTTACTTCCTTATGTATCATCCCTAGGGGTTTTAAGTAGAAGGTATGGATCGTGTCGTGTGGAATACGATATAAGCTTTAAATGTTTGAAATAGGATCAAGATTTGGAGTCAAAAGAAGCCCTTCTAATTCATTCTTTATGTTAGAAATAAAATGATGATTTGGTGGTTGTATTTGTTTGTGTGGATGACATAATCATCATAGGCAGTAAGGTCAACACAATTCAGAAGGTAAAATCTGATTTTTGTTCAACTTTTGACAAGACTAGTTTAGGACTCCTTCATTATTGTGTAGGTATATAATTTTGACAAATCAATGGTTGTGTGTTGTGTCACAGACCAAGTATGCTACAAGTTTGGTGATGAAATTATTAAGGGTTGATCATATGTGAAGAAATCTTCAGTTGCCTTCTAAGGATCAGATGACTTGTAGTTTCCAGATACTCAAGTCTCATTTGTAGCATGTGAAGAACCTTCAGTTGTATTCTGATGACCAAATGACTTGTAGTTTCCAATTGCTCCGAGATCAGTTGTATCATATGAAGAACCTTTCAGTTGTCTTTCAGAGCTTAAGATGTTTTGTTTATTCCAAATACCCAGTGACATGGATGATTTTAGGGGCTAAATTTTGCTCATGGGCTAATTTTCCATGGCTTTTCCAAAAACGAGATTCGCTATTTTAAAAATGATTCGCCCAAATTCTATAGGATAAAATTATTTTACCTTAAAAATCGCCAAAATTTTATAAAATCTATATAAAATCCTTAGAAATATGAATATTTTTACAAAAATATCGCCAAACATTTATAGTTGGCATATGAAGGATTAGTAAAATTCGCCAAGGTTTCTACATTTTAAAATAAATTTCCATCCTTAAAATCATCCCTAGCCAGTGATCAAATGATATTATAAAGTTGTCTTCCCACCCCCTTCTATTTAGATTCTTCCAAATATGTATAAATAATAAAATATGTCCTAAATAACTAATATAATTTTATAGGTCCGCCCTGGGAAAAATTAAGTTATATTTTAATGTAGGCTCAAAAGGGCACCTCTTGATCAATATATAAAGAGGAGCCTAAGGCTTGCTCTAGCACACGGTACACTTGCGCCTCTTCTCTATGCCATGGCTAGGTAAGAGAAGAAGTGCACAAAAGAGAGAGTAGTGCGTAGATCTTAGGAGAAGGCCTTCTAGGGTTTGACCTAGGGTTTGCTAGTAGGATAAAATAAGTGTGCACTAGGGAGGGCTAGGGTTTATCCTTGTGTTTCCTTTAGGGTTTGAGAGATGACCTTTGTACTTTGGTATTCGTATGATTTGTGGTCATTCATCTTTGGTATTTTGGAAAATTCATTCATCTTGAACATCATGGATACATTTTCTTAGAGAATATTCCCAGAAGTAAAAGGAAGACCATTGAACATGTTAGAACCTAGACCTAATGTCTATTTTTTTTTAATTCCTTGCTCATTTATCCCTCATTTAGCTCACTTGCTATCCTTTGCTAGGTTTTTCTCATTTATCCATCATTTCAACCACATGTTCACCTTCCATTTCAGATGAAGTAAGGGGGAGATCCTCTTCACATTGATTTCAACCACGGGTTCACCTTCTATTTCAAATTCCTTTGACATGTCTAGTTTGATAAGAATTCCATGCCTTCTTCTAGATTTGAGGTTCTCTCCTATGAAAATTGTTCCAAGTGTAAGTGACATTGACTGTTTCAATATCTATCTATTAGAGATAATCCATTTCAATATCTATCTAGTTCTATTCCATTTATTGTTTCCATATGTTGAAACCATAGGCTACCCTAGCACTCACAACCAACCCTATCACCCTGAACACAACAAACCCTAAGCTATCAAAAATGGACATGACATGGTAGGGTGCTCATGTTCTAGGGCTCACTCTCTCAACTATGCCAGTTGTGCCAGTAAGGAATCTTTTAGTGCAATGGTGAAGAGAGTCTTGTCTCCTTGTCTCTAGGGTTTTGAAGAGAAGTGAAAAAAAGTTAGAAGGAGGTCCCTTAGGGTTTGAACCTTATGAGAGAGAGAGGAGTGTGCAAGTTCAAGGAGGGCTTGATTTAGGGTTTATCCTTATGTTTCCTTTAGGGTTTGAGAGATGAACTTTGTACTTTGTTCTCCATGCCTCTCTATCACTCACACAAATTACAATGGTTGTGAATTTGATGGATGGTTACCGTGCAAAGGTTGCACTGGATATCAATTTGAAGCTTCCCAAATTTAGTCGTTAGAAACATCAGTTGGTTCATTCAAGTTTATTCATAGCTCTGACAAGTTTCATGGGTTCCACAATTTGGTTAGTTCATTTAGGTTGGGAACATGTTTGATCATTGGATAATGTTTCTTTTTGAGTGGTTCAGACCCAAGCTGGAGAAGTTTGACATTGAAAGATGACACTATATAGGTTGGAATAGGAAGAAACTAAGCGAGGGTTTTGGTTCTTCCAAATAAAAAATGGGAACATGGGAAGAGAATAGAATAAATATATATCTTCATACACTCATTCCTATTAAGGGGGGTTTCTTCAAATCATTTGTCTCTTCATGGTTTCCCAATACTAGATTGCAACATAAAGGACAATACATAGTTGTTGTCACATCATTTAATGACTATAGAATTTAGTTGATGAATCATGTCCAATAAGAAGAAAATAAGGAATTTAGTGATGCTTGGTCATAATCAAGTTCTCCAATGCTAACACTTCTAGCCCCCTATCCTACCACTCTAACACCTCTCGGCCTTCTCTTTTGAGACTGTTTAGAACATAAGTAAACTAGCCCTATTACATATCTAAGCTACCCTAAAGAGCATCCCCCTAAACCTTAACTACTATACTACCAAATGTTGACCCTTAGGCCACCCTTTAGGCATGCTCCAAGACCTCACGGCCTGCCATACTTTGACTGTCCCAACAATAGTGTAGCAACCCCTTGTCATCATATATTTGGCCTAACTATCCCTTAAACTAGTGTAGGACTACCCCTAGACTTAGATCATCCACTCCTCATCATAAACAATTAATTTAGGATTAGAATTTGGGGATGATATTGTCATTATATACTTCAGAAAATTGATTAACTCAGTCCTGTATTTTGACATTTCATTACTCCATATTTGATTTTGGAAACAACATAACATCATAACATCAATATTTTGGAAATAGGTATAGTGTTGTGTTTTGACATTGTCAGTGTGTCAAAGAGATCAAAATATCATGCCCAATATGTAACAACATAGAAATCACAACACTACAACTCTTTCCAAGAATTTGATCCTATGGTGTTATGTTATTCCCAAAATCAAATGTGGAATGATGAAAGGTCAATTTGTCATAACCAATCAAAAATAGATGCCAACCATGAGATCACAATTTAATTTCCAAATGTTATTTTTATCTCTAAGGTCAAAATGTGCAATGATAAGGTGTCGAATATAGGACTATGTTAGTAGTTTTCTGAAGTGTTTTATGTCAGTCCTAAAGAGCAGATTTGTAAATTGGTGTCACTACGGGTCAGGTTCTCTCTGTTTAGGTCAAGTGAGTTTGTGTTCAAGGAAAAGGGAGGATTCCCTACGACTTCGGTCATTCACAGTGTTGATCAATGCCTTAGATGTAAATGATTTATGATGTATATTTCCCAAAGGCAAGGCAAAAAGAGTTATTCACACAATGTCCCAGAGACAATCAAACAGTTAGCTTATGGATCAGATATGACAAATGCAAGTAAATACCAGTAGAAAAACAATGCCTTAGGAAGGGGCTATGGAGTCTATAAAATGTCACAATCCTAATAAGATTGACCTCAGGATAGGATATCCTGAGGTCTATCTAAATATTTAGATAACCAAACGATGCTTTAGTCAAATGATGACTCTTTCATGTAAACTCATCAAAAAGGTTTTCAATATGAGGTTTAGTGACAAGTTGGGTGAAAGGAAAATGGGAACAAGATATTCTCTTAAATGTGTAATTCATGAAATGCTCAAGAGATCAATCTATCCTGAGTGGCTATGATCAATATCCAATAATTGTACATGCACTTTAAGTGATTCCCTTTTGATATGATCAAAACGATAATTGTGAAGTAACTCAATCACATATCACTTCATCAACTAGTCAACGTGAGCTTATTCATCAAATGATTCCTCACTAGTGATATAGGTTCAAGCAATTGTAATGCCAACTAATCAAATGCAAAACATGTCAAGATTGTATGTCAGGAAATGGATTGATACCAACCTTACTAAGAAACAGTATATATTCATTTAATTCAGAGAATTTATGGCTTTGAATCAATGATTGTCAATCCAATGAATTTACATATGTCAAAGTATGAATCACATGCAAGCATATTTGTAATGTTCCTAACTTGGTTAGTCTAGGAAACACTGCTAATGTGTGTGTAGGATCAAAGGTTTACATCATATGAATGATCATACAAATAATACACGTGACAAAGGACTGCAAAGTTTGTATTATGATATCTCTGTGGATTACAAAATGGCCGAATGCGGCTGAAGAAAATGACAATACTCGACTAGATCAATAAACAAAGGATCTTAGCTGGAATACAAATAAGCAACTGAAACTAAATAAATAACAACACTCAGCTAGATCAAAAGACAAAAGGATCTTAGTCGAAATACAAATAAGCAACTAAACGATAATACCTAGAATATGGGAGCACTGCGGAATCAATGAAGAATGATGGAAGACCTAGATGATCTTCCCAGTGACTAGGGTGTGTCTTTCAACACCGAAATCAGCCGACTGGTGTCTTCCTCCTGGAATACACTGAACTATCTCTCCTGAGATGCGCCTCTTCTCCTCAGTGACAAGTCATAATCTGCATAATGATGAATTAGGTCACTGACCCTCCTTTTATAGATTTCCAAAACCCTAAATCATGTTGAAACCCTAATTCATTGTTGATTTCCAAAACCCTAAATCATGTTGAAACCCTAATTCATTGTTGACTTCCAAAACCCTATATCACTGCTGAAACCCTAATTCATTGTTGACTTCTATTTTTAGCTCATAATGACTTAAAAGTTCTTTTAACCCTTTTTATCTCAATGTCACTTTTCGAATATAACACATGTGACTGGAGTGACCTCTAGTAACCCTGTTTACCCCTCTTTGGCCCTGGCTATAGTCTAACGGGGCAGTTTAGACCATTAATCCTCCTCTTCTGGAGCTCCTATTTGGTAAGGGACATTACAGTCCTCCCTTCCTGAAATTGCTTGTCCTCAAGCAATACCAGTCCAGGGTGTTGCAACACCTGCTCACTCTCCCAAGTAGTGTCCTCTACTGGAAGCCCTCTCCATCTAATCAAACACTCTTTGATGACCCTGCTCCTTAGTTTCCGCTCCCGGAACTCCAAAACCTCCTCCGAAACTAACTCCAACTATCCCTCCTCATCCAACAGGGGAAGCTCCTTTGATGTGTTAATGAATTGTCCCACTTCCTTTTTTAGGCAAGACACGTGGAACAAATTATGAATCTTGCTCCCCTCTGGAAGATCTATCTCGTAAGCAACCTCGCCTACTCGGCGCATGATCCTGTAAGGACCATAAAATCTGGGCTAGAGCTTCTCAGCCCCACTCTTCTTTAGATATGACTGTCTATAGGGTTGGAGTCTTAAGAAAACCAAATCTCCAACCTCAAAGCTGCGCTCTATCCTGTGCCTGTCCGCACTTATCTTCTGTCGATTTTGCACCGTCTGCAGGTTCTCTTTCAACAACTTGAGAAACTCCTGACTCTCTATGATCCAATCCTTGGCCTTGGGAGCTCTTCTCTCCCCGAAGACCATGTCTACCAAAGTGGGAGCATCATATCCGTAAAATTCTCGGAAGGGTGTCATACCAATAAACATGTGGAAGGTGGTGTTGTAGCAATGTTCTCCTAAATGTAACCACTTTACCCACATTCTCTGTTGTCCTCCTACATAGTTACTCAAATACCCTTCAACCCACTTGTTGAAAATCTCGGTCTGCCCATCTGTCTGAGAGTGATAGCTAGTGCTAGGTGTCAACTCTATCCCCACCAACCGAAACAACTCTCTCCAAAATGTCCCTATGAACCGACTGTCCCTGTCACTGATGATGTTCTTCAGCAATCCATGAAGTCTGAAGACCTCCCTGAAGAAAAGCTCAGCTACCTGAACAACACTGTACTCTGTCAGTATGGCGTAGAAGTGAGAAAACTTGGTCAATCTATCGACCACTACATATATACAATCCTTACCCTGGACCTTGGGTAGACCGGTGATGAAGTCCATAGATATACTCTCCCATTTCTTCTCTAGAATGGGGAGTGGATGAAGTAGCCCTGTTGGAAGAGCATGCTCTGAATTATTCTGCTGGTAAGTCACACACTCACTGACGTGTCTCATAACGTCTTGTTTGAGGCCCTTCCATGAGAACCTCTCTCTGATCTGTCCGTAGGTTTTGAAAAACCCTTGATGGCCTGCTAGAGGTGAATCATGAACTGCGGTAAGGATCTTCTTCTTAAGCACTAAATCTGGCACTAAGTAGACTCTATCCTTGTAAAATATGACATCATCAATGACCCTATACCATTCATCCTGTATCTTCCCATCCATCACCTCACAAGTGAACTTGTTCTTGGAATACTCCACTAACAAGTGGGATTTCCAATCTGCTTAAATCTCCATCAAAGAACATGCCGCAGGTCTCCTCGATAGTGCATCAACCACAATGTTCTTCTTCCCCTTGACATACTCTATGTCAAAGTCGAATGCCTGTACCTTCATCACCCATTTCTGTTGGCACTCACTGAGGTCCTTCTTCTCAAGGAAATACTTCAAACTGTTGTGTTTGGTCTTGACCACGAATTTGTTGCCCACCAAATATTTTCTGAACTTGGTCAAGGCATGCATGATTGCCAACATTTCCTTGTCATAAATGGAGTACAACCTCTCAAGTTGACTAAGCTTCCGGCTCTAGAATACAATGGGGTGTCCTCTCTTCATCAAAACTGCACCGATCCCTTCGCCAGATGCATCACACTCTAGTACAAATGGCAAGGTGAAGTTTGGTAATGCCAACACTGGACAAGTGCCCATGACTTCCTTCATGTGATCAAAGGCTTCCTATGATTCCTCGGTCCATATGAAGGCCCCATTCTTGGTAAGATCCGTTAGCGGTGCTCCAATATGAGAAAAACCCTAGATGAACTGTCTGTAATAGCTGCATAACCCGAAGAAGCTCCTCAATTTTGTCATGTTCTTGGGCGTCGACTAATCCATAATGGCCCTGATCTTCTCTTGGTGCACCCATACCCCCTGTGCACTAATGATGTGACCTAAGTAAAGTAGCTTTATCATACCAAACTCACACTTGGACTCTTTGGCATATAATGACTGTGCCTCCATGATGCTCAATACCTCATCCAGGTGCCTTATATGCTCTTGCCATGACTGGCTATAGATCAAGATGTTTTCGAAGAAAACCAAGACTGATTTCCTTAACTGATCCCTGAATATATGGTTCATGCAAGACTGGAATGTAGCGGGTGCATTGGTTAGCCCAAATGGCATAACCAGGAACTCGAAGTGTCCAAAATGACATCGAAATGTCGTCTTCTCTATGTCCTGCTCTTGGATGTTGATCTGATGATATCTAGAGTGTAGATAAATTTTTGAGAAGAAAACTGCCCCATGTAGTTCATCCATCAAGTTGTCAATGCATGGGATAGGGTATCGGTTCTTGATGGTTTTCTTGTTCAAGGCTCGGTAATCAATGCACATCCTCATGGTGCCATCCTTCTTCAGAACTAAGCCAACTGAAGAAGCAAATGGGCTGCTGCTCGGTCTAATGTGTCCCATCGCCAACAATTCCTTGATTTCCTTCTCTATCTCATCCTTGAACCTCCTAGGATGATGATAGGGGGGGGTGATCATAGGTTTGTCCCACTCCTCCAACTCAATGGTGTGCTCAAACCCCCTGTCAGGTGGTCTCCCTGGTGGAATTGCCTCAAAGACCTACTGATGTCGTCCCAATAAATTATTGATCTCTGTGTGGTATTGTTGTCGACCTTCTGAATCCTTTTGGCTAGTGATCAAGCATTCTACGACATATAATACCTCCCCATGTATGAATATCCTCTCCATCCTCTTGGCTGAAACTATCTTGGGTGCTCCTGTCGACATACCTCTTAGAAAAACCTTCTTCCCATCCTGATCTCTAAATCCCATTTCCAAGGTTTGGTAGTTGGTAGTGGTTTTCCCAAGGTAATCATCCACTGAACTCCTAACACCACATCTATGTCTGATAGTTCAACCACATAAAATGTGTCTCTCACTGTGTAGTTGACTAACTTCATCTCTAAGTTTGGAACTCTGTCTAGACACTCCACTGTGTGTCCATCTTCTACCGCAACATCAAACCCCTCAAACTCCTCTGTCTAAAGTGCCCATCTCGATACTAGTGAAGCGTCGATGAAGTTGTGGCTGGCCTCACCATCTATTAGGGCGATTTCCCATTGCCTCTGAATAATCCCTCTGATATGGAGGGTATCATACCTGGGAACACCAAAAAGGGTCACTATGACTCCTCCCTTTGTTGGTTTCCTCATGTTAGCCTGCTCTGGCAGTTGTGGGACTACTGGAGGATGGCCTCCTGCCGGTGTCGGTGGTCTATGGGGAAGTTTCTCCTTTGCTGGTGCTGACTCCTCCTCTGAACTAGTGGATCCACTGTCTTGATCCTCCTCCTCACTATCCACACTATCAGCTGCTACCTCAATATAATGAATCTCTCCCTTGCCCATGCACCTGTGGCTTGGGACCCAAGGATCTCTGCAGTTGAAGCAAATCTTCTTCCTCATAAGCTCTTGCCTAGTCTCATCATCCAACTTCTCCTTTCCCTTCCATTCTCTCTGGAATGGCTTCCTATCTCGATCCCTCTAGGGTACAAATGGTTTGGAGAAAGTTTTAGTCTTTGGCACTGAGTCTGCCAGATCTCAAGTGCGAAGGATGGAATCCTGCAAAGTGGGAGGCCTGTATGCCTTCACCCATCCTCTCAAAGGCTCTGTGAGTCCTTCTGTGAATAACATGATCAACCTGGGCTCTGATATATATGCCATTTCCATGGCTACCCAATGAAACTCTGTGATGAACGCCTCTGTTGTGCCAGTTTGTCTCAACTGGGATAGATCCCTGAAGTGTATCTCGGGATCCTTCCTGTCAAACCTGTCCATGAGCCTATCTGTAAACTCCCTATAGGAGGTGATGCGACTGTGACCCAATGTCACCAATCCATGATACCACCACTTGTGTGCCTCACCCTCCAAGTGTAAGGTCGTGAAACTGATGGCCTCTGTCTCGATCATCTGGTTGAGCTTATAATACATGTCTAGCTTATGTACCCAAGCTCTGGCATTGTATTTGGACGATCCATCGAAAGAAGGGATGGTGATTTTCCCAACTTTTCGGATGAAATCGAGGTTATGCCCCTGCTACTGTTGTCGTCCTCCCCTCTGTGGCTCTCTGGGGCGGTTCCCGAGTCTGAGTCCACAGTACTCGACTAAGGTCATGTCCTGATGGAATTCATGACCCAATGTTGCATACTCCCTCCTATACTCTGCAATGTCGTCGGCATGAGTGGGTGGCCTCTGTGCTATTGGTGGTGGTGCTACTAATGGGGGTTCCCTCTAGAAACTGGGAAACAAGGGTCTAGGAATCCTACTCGCAGAGGTGTATGTGTGAGAGGGTGACTGGGGTCTACTACCTGCTTCCGAGTTCCCCTGTGTTGCATGCAGGACTTGTGTATCTGGGGTGCCCACTCTAGCCAATCTATCAACCACCTGTGCCAAGGACTGAGACATGGTCCGTTGACTAGCTAACATATCATTGATAACTTGCATGAAAGATTCCTCTGGATCTACAGGGGCCTTGTCACTGCCCTCTGGTCACTCATATCTGTCTCCCAGCATCATCTCTGCCTTGTGCTCAACCTCACGCTCTGCCCTTCTCTCTGCTTCTCTGTGTGCCTCTTCCTCTTCCTCTGAGCTAGGAGGAAAAGGGGGGAAATCAGGCCTATGCCTTCTTTCCTAATTCCTGTTGTAAGTGACATATTCATCACCTACGTGTTCATGACCCTATGGGTCTTCTGCTGCACTCATTATATTTAGTCACGGGCTGGCAGGACTAAAGCTCTGATACCACTGTAATGTTCTTGACTTGGCTAGTCTAGGAAACACTGCTAATGTGTGTGTAGGATCAAAGGTTTATAGCATATGAATGATCATACAAATAATAAACACGACAAAGGACTACAAAGTTTGTATTATGATATCTCTATGGATTACAAAATGGTCGAATGCGGCTGAATAAACTGACAATACTTGACTAGATCAATAGAAAAAGGATCTTAGCCGGAATACAAATAAGCAATTGCGGCTGAATAAAATAATAACACTCGGATAGATCAAAAGACAAAGGATCTTAGCCAGAATACAAATAAGAAACTAAAATATAATACCCAGAATATGGGAGCACTGCGGAATTAATGAAGAATGATGGAAGACCTGGATGATCTTCTCAGTGACTAGGGTGTGTCTTTCAACACCGAAATCAGCCAACTGGTGTCTTCCTCCTGGAATACACTGAACTATCTCTCCTGAGATGCGCCTCTTCTCCTCAATGACAAGTCATAATCTGCATAATGATGAATTAGGTCATTGACCCTTCTTTTATAGCTTTCCAAAACCCTAAATCATGTTGAAACCTTAATTCGTTGTTGATTTCCAAAACCCTAAATCACGCTGAAACCCTAATTCGTTGTTGACTTCCAAAACCCTAAATCACTGCTAAAACCTTAATTCACTGTTGACTTCTATTTTTAGCTCATAATGACTTAAAATCTCTTTTAACCCTTTTTAGCTCAATGTCACTTTCCGAATATAACACCTGTGACTGGATCGACCTCTAGTAACCATGTTTACCCCTCTTTGGCCCTGGCTATAGTCTAATGGGGTGGTTTAGACCATTAAGCCTCCTCTTCTGGAGATCCTATTTGGAAAGGGACATTACAATATCAGTTCTAGTTTTGATTTAATTTAAAGTCTATTCATCAACAGAGCATAAAAATGATGTTTCTACCACATACAGTACATCAAATTGCCAAGTGGAGGGTTGTATTCATGATCTTCTAAATCTGAAACAATGATATCAGTCCCTACGTATCATTTCTGAATTTGTGTTTTAGTATAGGTCTGTTTAAGAATAATGCCACAGTGGCTACAATTAGATATGTCGATGTGCCTTTTAGGATGCTAGGTAGCATGCTTTAAGGTGTTGCATTGAGGAGATATGGTGTGAATAATTTAGGGGGGTCTTCCCAAAGTATATTGAGCTAAATTCTATGCTAACGCAGGGTAGTTTAAGGTCTGTCTAAGGGGTTTAGGGTTTAGGGTTGATCTAAATTGTACCTAGCCATCGATATTAGGCCCTTTGGTACAAAAACATTTTTTTGTGTCAAATAGGGCATTTGACCACTCACCAAAAACCTTATCATATACTCTACGGATTAAGGAAAGGAAATATTTCTCTTTGATTTCATTTTCTTGATAAACCCTTAATTTC
>ML788890.1:352109-364525 GCA_009831015.1 Picea engelmannii
TTTCATGAATTCTTTCTAATATTCCCATGCTTTCTCATAGAGATGATCGATCCAACCATAAGTCACAAATCATCTCATGTTATCCTTTCTCCTTCTCTTGAAGCAAGCTTTGTTTCCTTTACTATATTTCTATCTTCAAGGTTATGGATTCCTCCTTTCTTCTTGTGCATGCAATGAAATTATTTACTTGTTGGGTTCATACCCTATGTGAAAATATCTATTGACCTTCCTTTGCAAGCCATTCAATCTCTATAGAATTTGAATACTAATATTCATTTTATTTTATTTAGACCCTTGACGACTGTAGTTCTTTGATGCTTCAACCATCTACACAAGATTGACCTCTTTCATGTCTAATGGAACATGGGATTAATTTAGATTAGACCCACACAATTCTCAGTTGTGTAATCTTATCTTCTTTCTAGAAATCCTTTTTACACAACACTCTCTACAGAGTGCTCTTCTGCTTAATGACAATGCCCTGTTAGTAAGCTTAGCCTTTCTTTTGTCAAGATATTTCTCTTCAGGTGTGTCTCTAGGATTATGCATAGGTAATATCCTAAGAATATACACTCTTAATTACACAACAATCACCTTTGGCACTCACCTCTAACATTGGTAAGGTTTCTCCAAACGTTGACACTATTTAAAAAAATATTCACATCAAGTAATTACATAGTTCATGGAATTTAATTCCACTTTTCATTACTCTCCCTATAGCTCATTGTTTCCTCAACCAAATTCCACAATCACTTCCATGATTCCAATATTTTGATATTCAATTCTAGGCTTGAATCCATATTATGATACTTCTAATTTTGTACCATGTGCAAGCAATAATCACTATTAGCAACATGCCTAACATAAAACATTCCTTCCATTAGAACACATGTTATTTCTTCACCAATTTATGAAGGATACATTGCACCAATTCAAATTTCTATTCCCTTTATGCATTTCTCTCTCAAACATCTTTCAATGAATGTAGTTATGCCTCAAACTGAATTTTGAGTGAAAAGTTACAAAAAATACATGTTGCGATTTCCACCCTTTTAATGGTATAAAAATCCACTTATTAATTTCTGGTGATTTTAATTTCCCAAATAAAAATTATGGGTTGATCGATTTCCTCTACTCCTCAATACCTTTCCAACAATTATTCATTCGATCAAATCCGATCTTTGGTTTGAAATTTATAACCTTCCGAAGTTTTTCAGAGCATCTTTGGCTAATGGCCATCCCCTTGGCCACATGGCATCCACGTAGCTTCACCTCTCTCATGCCATATGACATGGCATGGTCGTGACCAAGGTCATTATCCCCTGATGATGACATGAATACTAGTTGTAGGGAATATCTCCAAGTCTTCATGAATACCGAGCCTTCGGCCCTCCGTCGTTATTGTATAGGGCTACAACATCTCCGAAGACCTAAAGTCCCAAAGTCTCCTTTCACTCTAAAATCTATGGTGGGGATCAATCCACCCTTAGATATGAAAGTTGAGATTTTTCTACACTTAACAAAAGGTTTAGACCTCGCTAGGGGTCCTACACTAAATTCGCACTCCTCAAGCATTTTCATCAACGATCATGCCTTAATCAATCATCGAGATCTATGGTCCACAAGTTCCAACATGGTCTCTTGTTAACTCCTTCCTCATTGGGCGCATAGATCATATGTAGACACGTAGTTGAGCTATCTCACGGTCCTGATCAAAGTGAACGACATCTTGATAATTAATGCCCTTAGAAATTCAAATTGCACTTTCTCTCTCCTTCATTGATCTATGTCCTCAATGGATGGTTTGATCTCCACTTCCCACAACTCTAGAGAATCTTGGTCACCTCCAAGCCTTGATGATCAATGACTCTATATTAATCATTAGCTGTGATGGACGACTGAGGTTTTTCTTTACTTGACAATCTATCGAAGTTGGACACTTCGACAAGGGAAATTTCGACGCTTCAACAGTTAACACATCCTCCTATATCTTTGAATCTCTCGGAGTCCCAGAGTTCTGAAGTTCCATAATTCCTCGCCACATACTCTGACCTTTAGCCTTTGAAATAGTATTACCCCTTGTTCCTTACATTTCCCAAAGTAATACTTCACCAAAGTTCTTATGTTGTCCTTCCACTAGTTGATCGAACAGTTGAGAAAGTATCCCAATGGATTCTCAAATCAACGAATCACATCGGTCCCAAATTATTTCCCCTGATATAAAGGTTAGTGGTATTTCGTCGCTCCAATATTTCATGACTTCACGTCCCTTACATGTCTTAACCAATTTATGCCCTGAAGGTTTACCTACCAAAAAGGTCATAAAGTAGGGATGACTTCTTGTTGTTGGTTGATGGTATTGCTTACCCTATCCTTCCACTATGATTGATCTAACGGTCGAGAAGGGTCTCAAAGATCCTTAGATATACGACCCACATTACTTTGCGACTTAGGGATTCGGGGATTCCAACCGTTTAACACATGTTTACTCTCGGAGTAGGTCAATCCCGAATTCGACTGTAGCATATATCCAACAATCATGAAGGATTATGAAGATACTCAGATATACAACCCATGTTACTTTGTGATTTTGGAATTTAGGGATTCCAAACGTTTGCCACCTTTTTACTCCTAAAGCGGGTCAATGTTGAATTTGACCATAGTGTATATCCAACAGTTAGGAAGGATTCCAAAGACATTCATATCTACGGTCCACGTTACTTTGAGACTAAAACATTGGTCAGGGTTTAACTATAAAGTGGATCCCATGACAATGGATAGGAAACCACCAGTTTTCGATCAACCGTCTAATCACTTTTTCGACCGGTTTCTTTTGGCAGGATTTGAATGTTGTGAAGTTCCAACATCCCGAAGTCCTGGACCTCTAAACTCCCGAGGCCCGAAAGGTTAGCTCCCTTTCACAATCCCCAACTTAATCCTGGTTGTTGATCCCATCAACCTTTCAAATGGTCGAATACTTAGGAGTTTTTAAATTTATCATGATGAATCTCAACCGTCAATCATGAGATCAAATAGGATCTCAACCGTTGATTCTCCAAACTTCATGTAACTCTACAGGAGGCCATTAAAACTTGAATTTTGACTGTTCCAAGTCAAATTTCGATCTACAAATTTAGTGATCTACTTCATTAACCCTCTCAAAATTTCTAAAGTCATTAAAATTCGGATTTCACTCACGAATTGGGGATTTCTCTCTAAAATCTTCATTTTCCCCCAAATCGGTCACAGACAAAAAAAAAATCTACAACAACGAATTTCACGAATTCACATCCATCTTGGCCCATACAAGCCTGGTGTTTGAACCAGAATCTCTAATACCATAATGTAACATACCCAATGCCCAACTGAGAAAAATTACATGCGAAAGCTCCTTAAATTATTAATATTTATTGCTAATTGAATTCCTGTAGCTTACCAGCCACAGATCACACACATATTTTACCATTTGACTGATACAACAATTCTAAGTGCATATAACAACATATATTAAATATGAATACAATTGTTCAATCAACAAAAAACACACAACATTCCTATAAACTATTTACACAATGAAATTTAACATAAGAACATAATAGAAACACTTATCTATTAATGATTAACCAACTGGATACAAGCAAAGGATGAACCTCCCAACCATAGGCATTGTTGATCATTTTATCTCATTGGAAATCCACCCCCGAGCTAAGGCTATGAGTTTACAAGGAAATCTATCCCACTAGCTATCCATTCTCCACATAGAGTAGCCCCAAACCCAGGTTCTAGTCTCACAACAGTTCCAAACCTCCAACTCTCTCTTTTCCCCAAAACCTACACTACCCAAGGAATGTACCCCATTCACTACTCACAATCCATCGGGATGTACCATTCATTTATCAGGGTCACCAGTGCATTCGCTTGGCTAGGAATCACTTAGTTGGGAACTCTTGGAACTCTTAGTTGTTTGATGTTTTCTCACAACAACCTTCGCAGGGTTATGAGATATTTCCTTAATAGAAAATCGCACCACAGGCTTACAGACTTATTTACTGGCACACAAGCCTCTATCTCAACATAAAAACAAAACCAAACAATGGTTGCCTTCAAGTATACCATGGCTGGTCCTCTTGCCATCCCTCTTCTCCTCCTTGCTACCCAAAATTTTGGCTGTAAAAATGGTCCCTAATCTGCATACGAATTTCCTCTTCTTCCTTGCTTGCTTGAATCAGACTCTTCTTATGGATGATTTTACCTTGACCCATTCTCTCCAATAACTATGGGATGTGACCACTCACAGCCACGCTCTTACATGATTTTAAATGATTGGCATCTCATACACTCAATCAACACATAGAAGGTTATACACACAAATAATAATTTCAGGAATGTGGGTTAGATTGATACCCATGAAAAATCCCCCCTCGGAACCCTCTCTCTTGTTGAATCATAGCCCCCACATCGTTCTTCATATCTTTTGTATCAAAACCAATGATTATTATTTTATTAATTATTTCAATGTTCACAATATGAAATTCGGCCCCCGACCACATTAAATCAATACAGGCTCTTCGCCCAACATATCGGCTCACCATCCTAATCCACATTTATACAATTACATTATAATTCATGGGAATTTGAACTAGGGATGTTACAAAAGGGGGGTAGAGAGAGAGTGAGAGGAAGAGGGGAATACAGAGGGAGACATAGAGGGGGAATAGAGAGAGAAAGAGGGGCATAGAGAGTGAGACTGAGACTAACAATGATGAGAGAGAGAAAGCATGGGAGAGAGGTGGAAGAGAGAGGGGGGCGTAATAAGGTAGGTAGGGACAAAGGGGCACACAGAGAGAGAGAGGTTATGAGGCATGTCGAGGAGAGGTCTAGGTCTAGGTCTTTCCACACCTTGTGATGTCTAACTCTTTCCATCTCCAGGACTTAGCATATATAGGATTGTGAGAGGGAGGGAGAGGGAGGAATCTGGGATGAGTAGAGAGGGAGTGTGAGAGGGAGACAGAGGGAGGGTAGATGTAGGAGAGAGACAGAGGGAGGGACGAGGGAATGGAAAATAAAAAATAGCTTATAAGAGAACATGTGTGCTCTTAGGAAGGTGTGCACATTCCTATAGTGTGTGTGCGTGCTATTAGGAATGCAAGCGCATTCCTATAGTGAATGCGCACTCTTAAGGACCCATGCACATTATTTTGAATTCAAATTTTTTTGGGCGGGATTCACAATGTGTATGCGGACTTTGTTGCCTCAGATTTAGGTTCGGGATGAAAAACCTATCAATTCAGTCTGCAAATTGATAAAAACCTACATTTTTTTAATACCTCTCTATATATTTGTATTTGACGTTATATTTCTATAGGATAAACAATTCAGATATTGACAAAACTACAAACATAGATAGAGTCGGCTATGCAGATTCCAAATATATAGTTTTTTTTTTAATTAATATTGTTTACTATTTTTAATCTATTTTTGTCGTCGCATATATCAAAATCTTAGAATACATACCTCTCTTATTTATTCTATAAAGTTGCGTCGTATTAAACATTTTCAAATGAGTTGTATGTCGTACTAGAGGAGACGTATATCTACAACCTAAAAATAAATAAATTATTTGTATCATGTTAAGACCCTCTTAGCGTGCACAAACAGAAGGTGTTGTAATTTCAAGGATATATTGACCTTTATCATTTTAAAAAAATATAAAATTAATATTATAAATTTCCAAAAAAATACACCACACTAGAACAATGGGTTCTCTACAAGTATACAAGTTTTTGGAATTAAATTCCATCATTAAGGTACTCAACACCAACACAAACAAAAACACATACCTTATATTTTCTTGGAAAAAAAACATACCACTGTTAGAAAAAAACAAATTTCACATAGTTATTCACAATTTCTATTAATACAAGTTGTATATTTGGAAAAATTATTCAATTTACTAAGTTTCATATTGTTACACCATATTCAAATCCATTGCAAAAGTACCTTGGTAAATCCCTCCAATTTAACAAATTGTTGTTTTTCCATGTTTGCATTGCCACTAACGCATCATGAGAGACCATCATTAGCTTGCACTCACCCATATTTAGCCTACAAGTATACACAATTTATCATTAAGCTAAGGAACATTTAAAACATAATACACAAATATCTAAGGAGTCCAATTACCCATAAAGCATAAGATCTCCACTAACTATTGTAACAGATATTGTTTGTTTGAATATTGGCTTTAGGGATTAAACAACCATGGTTTCATTCCCCTTTCCTTTTAACCATCCCTGCAAGAGTGTTTTCAATGATGATTCTTGAATGTTTATGTCAAGCATCAACGCTATCAAAATAATAAAACAAAATCATATTACAATGATGATATATCAAGATGGCCCACAACTATGAGGTGCTCTCCATTTAAATAAAGTGATGTTAGTCCTAATTGAAGAGTAATATAAAGGAAATAAGAGAAACCTTATGGGAAAACCCTAGATATAAAGCAACGAAGATGTAAAAAATATGGAAGCAAGACAAAAGAGGGTGGGAACTGCTAAAGGAAAGTCTCTACCATATAGGAGTCAATGCAAACAATAATTCCAAGAATTCAAAGTTCTTGAGTGAAATGCTAATGTGATCCTAGGAAAATTTTAGCAATGTTTTCAATAAGATTTGAACTAAAAGAGAATAACCCAAAATCAAATCTAAAGGAGGTCTTTTTATTGACCAATAAAACCCTCTAGGGTGTATAAGGTACACAAACTATTCATTGAGTAAAATTTAGAGCATTCAACTACTTGTACTAAAGTTGGACTAGGAGATTTGTTCTTTACATGAAAATTTGTGAGATTTTCATTGAAATCCTTCTCTTTAATTCATTGATATATGGGATATAAACACATATTCATAATACAACCTAGTGATGGTGTGACAAGAGATGAATAAGAAAAGGAGGTAATCATATTTGACCTTATCAACCCTTATTCATTCACCCAAGTGGATCTCATGACATATATAATAATGTGGCAGACCTCCCATAGGAATATAAAACTAATTTTTGGACTTGATCAAACATGAATGTATGTAAAAATAGACTATCCAAGGAATAATCTACAAAGGTGTAATGTCCCCACTTTGGGACGTCATCACAGGGCAGAGACTTATGATGACCAGAGTAGCCATATGGATGTTATAGCGAGTACAGGGGTATTTGAGAGGCATTGTGGGGTCCAGTTGGCATTTATCATCATATTCCATCATTATGAGCCATTCCGCACAGGTTGGATTTGGTTTCGTTCCATTCCGACGGTTTCCATGATTTTGACTATTTTGAGCTATATGTTAATTAAAATCACTGAAGAGGGCATTTTGGGCACATTACCTGGAGGAACCTCTCAGTGTAATAGCTCATTAGAATCGAGAGGAGTAGCACTACAGGATGGGATGGCTAGAAGTGACTTCTAGTGGCCAGGGAAGTCACAAAGAGAGATAAGGAGATTTTCAGAGGTAAAAAGGTTAATTAATTAATTAAAGTGATTTAATTAATTAATTAAATATTAATAAAATGAAAGTCACTTTGGAGGGACAAGGTGAGCCAAAAAGTATAAAAGGAAGGCAAGGGCCTCTACTCAGGATTCATGTATGATCTTATTTTGATTTCTGTCTTCTAGCTAGTGAGCCCAATATTGGGGGTTTTGAGGGTTTTGACATAACAAACCCTAGAGGACGATTCGGTGGTGAAAGATTCCACCTATTTTGTCCCAAGCTTGGTCTCGGAGATGCAATACTCTCCCACACCATTCTAGTTCCATATCTACTCAGTTGCAGGAGGATTCTACATCAATTTCATGTGCAGATAGAGAGAGGGCACACCAGTTGAGGGATTCCAGCCAGAGGGGCACAACATCTTTGGAGAGAGATTCGTTGTAGGAGATTGGCAGGGCCGTTGAGGATTCTATCACTTGGGTTTTCATTGCAGGGCCTTGGATATCAGATCTAGTGCTTTCTGAGACAGTTTTATGGCTCAGATTATTTCTTAAGCAGTAGGGCGAATTGAAGAGAAGGAGGGCGTTTTTGAGATCCAGATCTAGTCCGTTTGGAGGGGTTACACTTCAGATCTGACCCTGAGACTTTACCTAGTGACTTGCAATGTCCCAATCTATATTTTTGGAGAGTTTCAAAGCATTTGGAGGCCTCCTTCAGTAGGGCCAAATTATCTAGGGTTTCAGTCATCCAGTGGGGCGTACCATTCAGTGAGGGATTTCAGATCTGCAGAGATTGAGAGGGATCTTGGAGATTCAGTCACCTAGGTTGTTCTTACCATCACCCGATCTATCAGTTGGCATATTTATTAGGGTGATTGGACACTTTTTGCAGCAGGGTTGAATTATCTAGGGTTTCAGTCATCCAATGGGGGATTTCAGATCTACAGAGATTGAGAGGGATCTTGGAGATTCGGTCACCTGGGTTGTTCTTAACATCACCCGATCTATCAGTTGGCATATTTATTAGGGTGATTGGAAACTTTTGGTAGTAGGGTCAAGTTATTGAGGGTTTCAGACTTCTATTGGAGCGTGGCATTCTTCAGCTGGAGAGTTTGGCATTCAGATCTGCTTGTATTGATCTTCATTTCTCATTCAGCCTTTGGAGGCATCTTTTGTATTAGCAGGAGCATTTTGTAGCAGCTCTTATCTATTGTCTATATTCTTGGCCATCTATTGAGGATTCCAGATCGACATCTTCATTATAGCAGGTTTCTCTATTTTATAAATAAAGAAGAATTGAGATGTTTTGGCTTGTCTATGTTATTGCATATGGTTGAGGTATGTTTCATGGTTATCTCTTTCTGTTATTTGCTGCATACACACATATAAAAACAACTAAACAAATAGATCAACAAACTGTTTAACGAAATACCACAACCAGGAAAAAGTTTTTAAAAGGACACCAAAACAGTGATGATCCTTGCATAATGGCTTGGGATCGTTACAGTGGTGTCAGAGCTTAAATCCTGCAAACCTGAGGGATATTTCATAGGGATAAATGGATTTTTGGAAGGAAAAGGAGATTGTTAACAGGATTGAGGAGTGTGAGAGGGAATATGAAAGCCTCAATAATTTCAAAGGGATCATAACATTCCAATGGTTCCTATCCTATAAAAATCCTAGTTGGAACAAGAAGAAGATTGCACATTGGCTCAAGAAGAGGGAAGAAATCAGAGTAGCCCTTTGGGGTAACCCCATGCCCATTGGAAACCCCACACCCATTAGGAGCACGCAGCTTTGCTACAGTTGCAAGGTGCCTTGGGAACCAGATCATAGGTGTAGGGGTAAGGGTAAGAAGCACACTATTGAGGCGCACCATGACAGTGATGGTGGGGTGTGTGTGGATGGAGCGACAGATGTTGATTCAGAGCAGTTGGATGATGATAGTGACTCTTGCAAAGGGGTTAGTGATAGTGACTCTACCTCAGAGGATAGTGATGATGACTCTTTCACAGGGGCTAGTGATTCTTGCATGCTTGTGGAGGATGATGACCCTTTTGTAGTGGATAGGCAGCTGGATGTACAGGACAATAGCACTAGTGTCTTAGCAGACATATCACATACCATTGATGACCTTACTCCTCAGCAGAGTGGTGACACTAGTGAGGAGTCACACGTGGTAGCACTTAGAGATGATGAGCTACCTATGAGGGTCGTGACACATCTGACACCTGTTCAGACACCCATGATAGCCACATCACATGAGGATATTAGTGGCACATCAGGTATGATGGATGAGCCTAGTGTGAGGGATGCACACCATGGACAGGTAGACCCACAGATCCAGGAGCAGGTACAAGACATACATGCAGTTGACCCCACACATACAGGTCAGTCAGAGGAGATGGAGTCACAACTATTGGAGACTCTAGTGGTTGAGCAGATGGCAGAGGTTGATAGGTGGATGGATCACTTACTTCCAGGATCAAATTGCATGGATGAGGATGCATTCTTTGGCAGTCAGGATGACAATAGCATGTGTCTGGATACAACTATATGGGATCCAGGCGCAGATGATAGTAGCAGGTTGAGTGCACAGGAGGATACAACTGCTCATACAGGATACAGTATGAGTCAGGGAGAGATGGCATCTAGTGATGGGATGCAGTGGCATACAGGAGTACCTAGTGGCACAGTAGACAATAGGCAGTTCGTCATTTTATCTTCTGTAGAGATTGTTGTTAGTGATGGAACTAGTAGTGAGAGACATGAGGGGGTACCTCGGCATGATTGTGATCAGCGGTCAGACCACTTAGTAGTACATTTGGGAGTTAGTGAGGCTATGATCAGGGCAACCACTAGACATATTGATGACATGCATGCAGTTATGGAAGATTACGGTTGGAGAGCATCAGTGGCACAGGGTATCTCAGATGGAGGATTTTCCATGGATGATTTTCACACTCTCCGGGAGAGAGTATCTGTGATGAGGACTGACTACCAGCAGTTGTTCACAAACAAAGATTATCTACTGAGGGTTGGTGAGATGTATCATGAGGCTCTGAGGGAGCAGGAGTTGGAGATGGACCGACTTAGTCAGGAGTTGGAGAGCACTAAGGGATTCTTGAGAGGCACACAGACCCCCCTTCAAGAATCAGAGTCTAGGACATATGAGTCTCCTGAGGAGATCCATCAGAGATCCACTTCATCTGTCTTAGTGGAAACTCAGATGTATCAGTCAGTCACGTTGACAAAGGATGTTGATGATCTAGCAGAGGAACACCAGTTGATGGGGGACACTTCCATTTGTGTCTTGGGAGTGGTTGATCTCCATATGGAGATTGATCCAGTCGTACGCCCAGGATCTGTGATGCAACATGAGTTTACGGGAGATGACAGGAGTATGCCAGAGCATATAGTGATGAGGGATAGCTCATAGAAACATGTTGAGATGTATGGCGGGATTCAGAGGGGTGTACTGCTTGGCAGGGAGGAGACACACCTAGGGGAGCATGTAGGTGTCACTCCTTTGCAGCAGCACCTAGTTATGAGAGATCACTTTCACCATTTCAGCAGTTGCATGGGTGAGGGGAGATGGAGAGTGGTTTACCAACAGTTGGAGGAGTTGCTTCCGATTGTACCTGATGATTGGGGTTTAGTGATGACTACAGGTGAGCAGTTATCATGGATATCGATGGACGAGCTTCTGGTCGAATCCTTGGGATTGACCAAAGCATGTGACGCCTTTCATTCCTACAGTCAGTTGCAGATGTTTCTATTATACTGTCTTGACACTTTTATCATAGACAACAACATAAGGAGGGATAGGCCATGGCCGAGGGCATGGAGAGTGAGTAGGTCAAGAATTCACGATAGGAGTACTTTTACGGCATACAACAGGTCAGATATGGACCGTGTTAGGCAAACAGTTGAGATTTGGTGCGTGATGGTGACACTACTGCATTTGGGTCAAATTATGACAGCGCGTTCGATGCAATTGCCACTTTCTATTGTCGGAAGACCGACAAACCTCGGAACCCCTCAAATGTCATTTCACATGACGTCGTTTTTCCGACGACCTAGTTTTCGTTTGTCTTGCGACGTTTCAAACGTGGCAAGAGAGACGTTGCAAATGTGGCAAGACCAATGTTTCAAACGTGGCAAGAGAGACGTTGCAAACATGGCAAGACTGACGTTTCAAACGTGGCAAGAGAGACATTGCAAACGTGGCAAGACCGACGTTTCAAACGTGGCAAGAGAGACGTTGCAAACGTGGCAAGAACGATGTTTCAAACGTGGCAAGTGAGACGTTGCAAACGTGGCAAGTGAGACGTTTCAGACGTGGCAAGAGAGATGCTTCAAAGGTGGAAAGACCAATGTTTCAAACGTGGCAAGTGAGACGTTTCAGACGTCTGAAACATGGCAATAGAGACATCTAGAACGTGGCAAGACCGATGTGCTGAAGGTGGCAAGTTCTCGTCTAGAACGTGGGACGAGAGACGTTAAGAGGTATCATCTCCGACATGGTTGCTATGGGAGCGACACTCCAAAATGTCGCAATAGCGACCTTCTTGTAGGTATTTAAAAAAAAATACAATATCAGTACTAAGAGGGATAGGTACATTAACCTTTGCTAAGATACTAGCCATATCAATATTTAAATCTATATCATCGGTCTATATTTAAGAAACTCAGATTTTTTTATTAACAATTTATCCTCTTAGTTTATGTATCCATTAGATACAGTGTTCTTAACACTTTCATATCTCTATAGCCACTAGGTGGAATTGGTTCTTTTATTTCAATCTTAAATAATGACCTAAGATTTTTTTGCTAATATTTAGATAAGACTATAACAATTGATTGTAATTCCATGGTTGCTGGTGTGCAGAGATATTTTTTGGGGTCTATAATTTACGAGTCAGAGAG
>ML788891.1:11923-28642 GCA_009831015.1 Picea engelmannii
TTATAAAATGAAAATATTAGTAAAAAAAAATTACCTGCCAATTATAATAGGTGTAATGAACATTGATTATGACTCATTGTTTTATTGAAACCACCAAAAAAGTTTTAAATTTTTGTTATTGATTGTTTCCAGTGAACAATCTCTGTTTGATTTAAAATATAATCCCACTCTTGGAAATTGGATCTTGGTACAGGACACCAATAAGCACTCTGCCAACCAACACATGTACGATAACTACCAATCATAAAAAACTTGCAATAATTTTACTCGTGAGCAACGCAATGATGCTTAGTAAGTTGATCTTAAAACATTGCAAACAAGAGGATCAGAAAGAAATAATAGGATAACCAAGTGTTTAGTTTGATTCTTTCTACTGTGTGGAAGTAAATGTGTCAGGATATAAATGAGAGTAATGGAATTGTGGATGATTGGTAGATAAGAGCTAGTCAAAAGTGTGCGGAAGCTAGCATGTGTGGGAAGCAAAGGAACTAAAGTTCCATGCTTAGAATATTGGATCTGACATTAAACTATTTATAAAAAAAAATATACACATCGAGCAGAAGCAAATGTTCACTTTGACTCTTTGTATTGTGTGGAAGTGAATATGTTCGGATTTAAAGGAGAGAAATGGCCAGGATGTGTCAAAAACAATGAAAACTATGTGGAGAGAAAGGTAAAGTGTGCAGATGTTGGCATGTACAAGAAGCATAGTACGTAAAGTTCTTCACACAAAATACAATATTTGGCATCCGACTAAGTAAACTTAGCAGAAAGTAGTATGCGAAGACAAAGATGTGACATAAGCAATGTGAAGTGTGTTGATGGTAGTATTTTCTCAAAGCTATGTTCCTATAATTTTGGGCATAAGACATGGCATTTAGCATAGAACTATGTAAAAAACATCTACCAGAAAACTTTGTAAAGAGGTTGCATAGATGAAGATGTGGAAAAGTGATGTAGACTACAACCAGTGTAAGATGTGCCAGAAGTAATGTGAGGTTCACAGAAGCCAATATGTTTGTGAGACAGTGAAAACTGTACATAGCTTAGGATATGTAGAAAGCATATGCGATAGAGTTTTGTGTGCAATGTATGTTGCTTGTGTAGACTATATGCAGAGGCCAAGATGTGCAGGAACAATGTAAAGTGTGCTAAAGCTACCATTGGCCTAGAGCTATGTAAAATTTGTGGAGGATACAATATGCAGGTATGCGAGGAGCAAAGGGCATGTAGTTCTCATAACAAGACATGAAAATTAGCATACAACATATAAAACCATTAATCATTAAACTTTGTAAAGAGATTGTGGAGATGAATATGCATAGAGGCAACAATGAGTGCAACGAGCCCAGGATGTGCACGAGACAATGCAGATTGTGTACAGATTATGATATATGGAAAACATATGCAATTGAATTATGTTTACAATATATATTTCTTGTATCGACATTGAAATTGTGAGTAACACTTTGTGTAATTGTTCACTGATATGACTTTTGTTTCCTCGAAATTGACAAAAGACAATATGCATATTATGAAAGACGTGAAATAGAGTCCAAAACTAGCAATATTGTCAAAGTTACATCTTAATAGACAGCGTCATTTTTCAACCAAACACGAGAAAATACATTGCACATAAAACCTAATAGGTCAAATACAGTGCAAAACTAGAGGAATTGTTAATGCTGTGGCTTTTAGAAAAACTTGTTTTTTTAATACGCAAAAGAAAAAAACAACATTTCGATGCAATAGACAATGTTGAATGGAGTAGGCCAGAAGCCTATGCAGTTTACATGTAATTTAAATGGGCAACATAAATTGTCACAAGGCTGCATTCTATTCAATATTTACAATGTGGATTTTATTTTACAAATGATAACATACAGGTCAAAATGACATTTTTTTGCACAATGAAAGTGGATATCCACATATGCAGAGAATTGAACATGATATTTCAGGACATTTCATTGAAAATTGATACATAGTTAAGACAAAAGTGACTATTCAACTAGAAACCCAAAGGGATGAAAACTAGTGGGAATATGTGTGAAAACAATTCTTTGGCAAGGACAAAATAATATGTAGTTTTTTGCATAATGTTTGTGAAAAATGTCTAAAATTCAAAACATGATTTCCCATAATACAAGTAAAGTAACACATATCTAGAGTACTTTAAGTGATGTTCAATTGAAAAATCATAATGAGTGAAAGGAGAATTGAAAATTCAATTTTAAAGTAGGAGACTGGAAAATATTAGCCATCTATGCTAAACAATTCTTCAGCAAGTTCACAAAATATACAATTTCCTTTTAAAGAAAGTCTCTCATAAGTAAATGTGTTTGTCCAAATGGACTGGGATTGGGGCTCCCATGGAACAGTAAATAGAAGAAAGACCTAGAAAAAATAGAGAAAGATAGTTAGAAGGCAATGCTAAATATACAGAGGACATAAAACAAATAATTGTGACCAATTACCAATTGAAAGGAAAATGATAGCAGAACTAACTTGATACAATAGACTGGTTACCAATAAACTATTGAAGAAACTGTTTGTGGTGGCTATTATGGGTTAGTAATATGTTGCAAGGTGTTCTTGATCCAATTATCAAGATCGTTTTTGATTGGTGGTATGGTGATTTATTGCTTAACTTGAAGGGAGAAAATCTCATCCTCCATTTCTTTGCGTTCCAGTTGTAGTTGTTCGATGGATGATAAATAGTCTTCATTGTCATTGACAAATGTAACAAGCCACTATTTCGGTTCTTCTTTAGGAAACTCCACGAGGTTGTCAAAGTCACTAGCTAATGGAGTATTCGTTGCGTCCACATCACTATTAAGCTCTTCTTTCATGACCATCGTTGAATTTCTGAAAAGTTTTGGACCTTGGATTTCGTTTAACAACATCAAAGGCTTTTAAAATAGCATCGCCTCTTCTTCCATTGATTTTTTTGCAAGCAACAATTGCATCTTGCAGTATTTTATTCGTTGTTCACAACCTGCCTTTATTTACCTTATTCTACTGCTATTGGGCAGTCCCTTTTGATTTCTTCCCTGGTAACTGATACTAGTCACTTGTGCAATGAAAGTGTTTAACTCGTTTTATAGTGGACTTCATCATGTTGCAAGTCTCTTTGAAAATATCCAAAAAAACTTAAAGTCCTTTGTGAATAATCACATAGACTTGCATTGACTTCCCGTGCATGTTTGATTATACCGAGTTTTCTGTTAATGTTATCAACAACATAGAATCTGATTCCATTCAACAATTGCAGGGCCTTCGTGATTGGTCTTGAGATTGTTGGTGTACTTGGAGGAGTTTTTTCTGTTGAAAGTATAGATAGTGGTTGTGCAAACAGTGGTCTGGGACTCAGTGCCTCTTCAAGTTCACTTATTCTTTTTTTCAACTTAATGGTTTGCAATTCCTGTTCAAAAATTGAATCTGTAAGAGAATCTCCTTTGGAGTGATCTAGTTGCATGAGTTTAGATGGTGCAACTCCTGACACATCGACCACTAAACTTAATTTTTGAACCAACTTTTTATGTCTGGTGTTGACCCTTTCTATCTGCAGCTTCTTTTCGTGCCTCTTATAATGAATGTTGTGCAATGTTAAGGACTAGATTTCAAAGGACTTTGGTTGCTCTGTTGCAAGTTGCTATGTAATTTCTTGGCTTTCAACAATTCTGCAGGCTACCCAGTTGGGTAGATTTGTGCTTTGGACTTCCATATCCTCAACATTTGCTGGACTTGTTGTATCTTGGGAATTCTCTCTATTTGGGGTTCATTTCCTTTTTTTATGTGACACTATATTTGCATGTTCAATATTTGTATGGGGTGGTTTCTCACCACCATCATCTCTACCAGATATGTCATTACTATCTTGTTTGTTTATCTTGTGTTGTTATTTTCTTTTCTTAGGAAAACAACTTTTATGTAGCTGGCGGTTGGAGGAGGACTGGACATTAGGATTGCTTTCCCCCCTTTCCCTTGGTTTACCCTGACTTTTGGCAGTTGAATTTATTTCTTTTAAAAATCCATCATTGTATCCATTTTTTTCCTTTTTTGATGGGTTATGAGGGGTTTCTTCACCAAGTCTTGTAAAAAAGGTTGTTGTACCTTATTGATGCTAAATGTCGGGAGAAGAGTCTATCAGGATCAAAACCCCCTAGGGGATGTTATTATTTTATATTAAACATATTAAGTGTCTCTGAGACTTGTTTCAGATGTGCTAGATTCATGATTATTTTATCCCCAACTCGAAGTGGCAATGTAATGAATTGTTTTTTTCTCTTTATCTCAAATAAAATACACCAGGTTTTATATTGGTGGTAAACTTCTGCAAAATAATATCTATCACAGACAAATATAGGCACTAGAAGCAGGTTTTCTTAACAACCATACAAGCGAATGTAAGTATGGCTTTGTTCTTGAATGCAAATTCCCTTTCCCTTAAGAAAATCTTCAGCTTCCTAGGTTATTCTCTTGGGCTCTGCCCCAACCAATATGTGTATGAATTCTCTAACAAACTTATCTTGAAAAATGAAAAAATTGAATGATGTTTTATGTTTATATATAACCATGTACCATAACTGAACTGGTTCAATGTGTATATTAACAGTTTCCCTGACACAGATACTTTCAAAGAAATTGCAAAAGACAATTGCAAATACCAAATAGATGACCATGACAAATATTTGAGGGATAAAGTAGTTACTTAGCTGAAAACAAAGTTCATTTGACATGACCTCTGCCCAATCAAACAGGGAATCCTTGCAAAATGAAAAGTACAGTGCATATAGAGTTGACCAGGGTATGTGTGAAGTTGACTCACGACCAGGGACACGAGAAAAAAACCATGAAAAGTCTCGATATGGTTCTTGTAGAAAGGTTATATCGATTGCTGAAAGGTCGGTCGGGATGTTTACAGAAGGTAGCAGAAAGTCTTTCAACACATTGGAGCCACTTTCCTGAGAAGCCAGGAAGGCATCTAGATCAACAATCTGAAGTGTTTTATTTGTAGAGGGAAGACAAAGCATTTTATTGAACACTTTGGGAGTAAGCACGACTGGATTCTTTGTTTTTGATGTTACTTTAATCATCGTTGTCCTTGAGTCGAACCTTTGAGCACAATAGGTCATGAGTTCTTTGAAGTCGAAGACTTCAAGAACACAACCAACATTAACCAGACATGTGGTCCAGAGTCTGTCGTTTTGGTTTTCTTCTGGTGTCTTATTCAAGAATCACTGGTAAGAGGCAGACTAATGAAACTTCTCGTCTTCCTTGGCTAGCGAATTGACAATATCGCCACAAAAGGGTTCTTTCCTTCATCTATTTGCATAGTGTTTTTTTTAATGAACCTTGGTTTAGGTGAACTTTGTAAACAATATATTAGAAAGGTGCAATTGCTTTAAAGCGGGCTGCATGGGTCATATTCACCAGAAGGGCATTTCCACACATATGAATTGTGTTTGAAACACATGTAATCAATTAATAGGAACCATTATGTGGGTCTCAAAAAAGTGGGACATTGAAATTTGCATGTAGCCTATTACCTACTTGTCTTTCTTTCTTTCCAAATAGGAGCAAATCAAGATGCCATAAATTCTTCGGTTATACTGCAAATTACGTGGCTTGTCAGAATCTCTATTGTGAAACTATTACATTTACAAACAACGATAATTGTTACATATATGGTTGTCACGATTTTACTAAAACATATTTTCTACATGTAAGTTACTTATAGAATACGGGTAGTCATGAATAGAAACCACTAGACATATCATAGAAAAGTGAAAAATTTACTCCGCACAAGTGATAAATAATTTCTGTTTTTTTTTTGCAAATCAACGCAAATAAAGGTGTCATAAATGACTAAGTTAGTGTGAAAACTAGATAGTTCCAACAAAAGTCTTTGCACATATGCATTGCAATGTGTAATACGTTGCAGCCAATGTGCGAAGAGTTTTTCACAAGTATATCTACATGCAACATTGCTTTGCATGTGTGTATTGTATCTGCACACACTTTTGCTTTGACGTGCAGATACTTTTGTGATGTTTATGTGTGGAGATTTTGTACGACTACGAAACCATGGTTGTGCATGGATATACATGTGCTAAATAATAAATAAATAATATTAAATAATTCTTTGCAGGGATATACCTGTACAATTGTGTCTGCACATTGCATATGGTGCATTTTTGTTTTGTTTTGTAAGTTAGAATTTGTATTAAAACTTTCTAAGCAATAAGAGTTACATCTGTCATGCTATCCCAAGAGGCTGTGGTAGCATTGCCATGGTGGGAAACCAATGCTTCCACTTGGCCATTAAATTTCACAGTAACCATGCAAAACTTGAAAAACCGTAATAAACCTGAAATGTACAAAACTAGATCTAGTATGCCACGCAGGGCGAATATACTTTCTGCTAGACTGTCCATGCCGAAAACACAAAACTGAAATGAGCTAAAATTGAAAATTCCTAGAACTGATAAGCCACGCAAGGAAGAGAACTTGTGAGATATACTATCTGGATGCATAAAAACATGGGAAACCTGAGCAAGAAGAAGTTATCCTAAGCTAGGGTCGATCCTCTGCTCGTGCCTTTGGTCTTGCGCAGTGTCCCATCTTAGCGCACTTGTGTCTGAAATAACTTGCCTGAGATCCTGTAGAAGAGTCATCAAGTGATCCTCATGAAAATTATGTTCTTCTTCTCTGTGTTGCATCTCATTAATGGTGCCTTTGACTTCCTCAATTGCTTGCTTAATGGCATCCAAAGATTCCTTGAGAGCTTCCTTCCCAGCGCAGCAGGTGCAAACAGGAGAGGGAAAAGGGGGTGGAGGTAAATCAGAGGAAGAGGTGGGTGATTCGGGAGAGGGGAGGGGAGAGGATGAAGAAGAGAAAGGGACTGACGAAATGAGGGGAGCAGAGGCTGGAGGATTGGGAGGCAGAAGCTGGCAGGGGGGCGACGGGCTGAACCTTGGCGTGAATCCCAGGGAGTTTCCCTGGCTGTCGAACCATTCAAATCGACAGGCGTAAGGAGAAGATAGAGGAGGCAAACCTGGAGTAGTGGCCCATTCAGGAGAGTGGTTCAGGGAGATGACATGAGAAGAAGCAAGGGGACGCTCCAGGTTGGGGGCACACTCAGAGTATGGAGGCAAGCTTGGAAGATCTTGCCTGCCTCGTCCTCTTGAACCTATTACTCTTGAAGCGTACCAGGCCGCCCCCCGTTTTGATTTACCTCGAAGTCGCGACATCAGGAAAAACATCGAAAACCCAAGTATGAGAGCATGAGAATTGTTGTTCAAAGGAAAAGAATCAAACCAGATCCAAAAGAAATAGCTGACCAGAGGAAGAGTACTGGTCGTAGAGGGTCGAGAGCGCCGAGAAAAATCGAGCTCAAGGAAAAAAACTGAACAATTTGCAAGAGGAGGCCAAGGCTTGAGAGGCTGAGGGCTCGAATGAGCCATGGCGTTTCTCAGCGTTGGCCTAAATCCACTGAAACCGACAAGATGATAGGACTGGGCATTCGGTTAGGCCATAACCATTACTTCTCCCACAAACTAGAATGCCAAACCATCAAACGGGTCCGAGTTCAAATGAATGCAGAGGTGCTGCAACCGAGGTATTAAAAGCATGGATTAATGGTGGAGATGAGTGCAGGTTGCGTTGGCTCGAGGTGGCGAGAGACGTGGCCATGTGTCCGCCCGTCTGGCCTTCCATCTGTCGTGTCCGATGTCACCCCATCCGGGGGCATATGGTGCATTATTAATAACAAATACAAAATTAATATTTAAAAATTAATTATTTAATAAATTATAAGTAGATTTTTTCACTTGTATATGCACCACCAACAAACATACATGTACGAGAAATATACCTATACAAAAGTCTCCCTACATAAGCATGTGCCCATTAAACAATGCACATACTATGTATGGGTACAAAACCATACTTGTGCATAGATATACCTATACAAAAGTCTCTGCACATAAGAAACAACCCATTGCACATTGCAATATTAAAGAATTGATAAATAATTAATTATTTAATATTAAATAATTAATTATTTAATATTAAATAAATAATAAATAATATTTAATAATGCACATACCATCACAAAACCATAGTTGTGTGAGGATACATCTATATGAAAGTCTTCGCACATAAGTAGCAGCACATTGCACATTGCACATTGCAATATTATATAGTTAATAAATAAATAATATCAAATAAGGCACATATGATGTATGGGTACGAAACTATAGATGTATGGGGATATGCCTATGAAAATGTGTTGCATATTGCACATTATTAATAACTAATTAATAACTAATATTAAATAATTAATTATTTTAGAAAGAGTAAATAGTTTTTTTTACTCATATATGTAGCACTAATAGACATACATGTGCGGGGGATATACCCGTGCGGAAGTGCGGACAAATAGTCAAAGCAAAAGTATCTGCGCGCAATTAGGTTTTGCGTTGAGAAAAAATGTATCTTTTTTTCCCTGGTTTAAGTCTACACACATACAATGCACGGGTATAGAGCTATGTTGTGCGACAGTATACCTGTGGAAAAGTATTCTCACATAAGAAATACAAAAGTCTCCGCACATAAGAAGCAGTGCATTACACATTGCAATATTAAATAATTAATAATTATTTAATATTAAATAATGAATAATTAATTAATATTAAATAATTAATAATTAATTAATATTAAATAATTAATAATTATTTAATATTAAATAGTATTAAATAGTTAATAATGAATTAATTATTTAATAAATTGTACATTGCATAGTGTGCATTGCACATTAACAAATAATATGGTACCGTGAAAGAAAAAGCCTCCTCACATTCGATGTACGGGTATAGAACCACATTGCACATTGCGATATTAAATAATTAATTATTTAATAAATTGCATATTGCATAGTGTCGATTGTGCATTAATAAATAATACCATAGGTATGCGAGTATATGTTTATGCGGAGGTGCAAACAAATGGTCAAAGAAAAAGTCTTAGCATATTTGATGTACATGTACGAAACCATACTGTCCGGGGATATACATGTGCAAAAATCTTCGCATGTAAGCAACAACACATTGTAAATTGCACATCAAATAATTAATTATATAATATTCAACAATTAATAAATAATAAATTATTTAATAAATTGCACATTGCATATTAATAAATAATACCATACATATGTCGGGAATGAGGAGGTGGAGACAAATCATCAAAGAAGAAAGTCTTCACACATACCATGTACAGGTACAAAGTCATAGTTGTGCATGCATTTTCCTATGCAAAAGTCTTCGCACATAAGCACCAATGCATTGTACATTGCAATATTAAATAATTAATAAATAATATTAAACAATTAATTATTTAATAAATTGCACATTTCATATTGTGAATTGCACATTAATAAATAATACCATACCTATACAGGTATGTACACGTGCAAAGGTGTTGACAAATTGTCAAAGCAAAAGTCTTCACACACACCATGTACACTTACATAACCATGTTGTGTGGAGATATACATGTGCAAAAATCTCTACACATAAGTAGCAATACATTGCACATTGCAATATTAAATAATTAATTATTGAATATTGAATAATTCATAAATAGTTAATAAATAATCAATCATTATTTAATAAATTGCAGATTGCATATTGTGAATTGGACATTAATAAATAATATCATATCTATGTAGGGATATTCATGTGTAGATGGAGACAAATGTTCAAAGCAAAAGTCTTTGCACATGCAATGTTTTACTAAGTTTTACTCCACATTGAACAATTTTGTTTTTTTGCTTATTTTTATAAAGTTTTATGCTACCTGTTTTTAATTTATTCTTATCATTGTCCTCTTTACATATAAAATATTTTTTTTTTCTTTCTTTATTATATGATTCATCTTTTGACAAAGATGCAGAGTTCAAAAACTATCCAATCATACTTCACAAGGGTGTCTCAAATCAAAGAACAACTTGAAGCCATTGGAGACACAATTGAAGAAGTTGAATTAGTAATGACTACATTGAATGGCCTCCTCAGATATTGGAAATATGTTCTAGAAGAAGGATAACAAGGTTTAGCATACTATGGGAGGATTGCACTAAGGAAGAAGTTATATTGGCAACAAGGGAAGAGAAACTAGGTGATGAAGAAAATCAAGCTCTAGCAACTCATACAAGAAAAGGAAAGAACAAGAAGGAAGTTCATTCACACAAGAAGCCTCATGGATTACAAAAGACTCAAAAGTTTAAGAAGGATTTCTCAAATTACAGATGCTACATCTGTCAGAATATGGGACACATTGCAATAAACTGTCCCAACTCCAAGGGTCAGGTCAGAAAAGGAAAGTATTAAAGACATCATTCTCATGCCACAGAAGATGATGAACCTGATCCATAAAGAGCCAAAGAAGATGACTCAAGCGGAGAATATGTATTGAGGTCATCTCTTACATGTACAATAACTCATGGAAGTGACACATGGCTTATTGATAATGGTGCTTCTAAACACATGACATGTTACACAAATTCTTTCTTGGAATTAGTTTAGAAGGATTCACCTCACAAGGTGAAGCTTGGTGATGACTATCAGTATCCCATTAAAGGAGTAGGAGAAGCATATTACAGGTTGGATTCCGTAAAACCTATGGAGATGAAGGATGTTTTGTATGTACTTGGTTTGAAGAAGAATCTCCTTTCTGTCTCAACTTTGGATGAGAAAGGATTCAGAGTTACCTTCATTGATGGTGAAGTTCTCATGTGGCCAAAAGGAAAATCAATTGATGATGTTGTAGTGATTGGTGTTCAAGAATGAGGCCTATACAAGTTAAAGGGACATTCAATTTCAGCATTAGTACACAGTACAATTACTCCAAGTGAGCTTTGTCATAGAAGGTTTTCTCATATACATTACAAATCCCTACCGATAGTGAGCAAGATGGTGTCAGTTTTTCCAGAAATCCAAGTGAATCATGAAAGCATATGCAAGGGATGCGCATAAGGCAATCACATGAAGAAACCATTTCCAAGTAGTGATAGCAAAGCCAAAGGAGCCTTGGACATTATACATTCAGATGTGTGTGGACCGATGTCATCCACTTCACTTAGAGGGTATGTATACTATGTTTCATTTATTGATGATTTCTCACGTAAAACTTGGATTTATTTTTTGAAAGATAAAAGTGAAGTATTCAACAATTTTAAAGAATTCAAAGAACTTGTTGAAAACCTGTCTGAAAAGAATATAAATATAGTAAGGTTAGATAATGGAGGAGAATTCACATCAGATGAATTCAAGGCATTCTGAAATAAGTTGGGATTAAGAGGGAGATCTCTACTCCCTACAATCTTCAACAAAATGGCATGTTAGAAAGAAAGAACCGTACAATCATGGAAGCAACAAAGGCTATGATTCATGATCAATATTTACCAATGCATCTGTGGGCATAAGCATCTAGAAATACAATATATGTGCATAACAAAAGTCCCCACCATGTACTTGGGAACAAGACAATAGAAGAGATGTTTACAAGTGAAAATTCAAAGGTCAACCACCTGAGGATATTTGGATGTTTAGTGTATTTGCATGTACCCAAGGACAAGAGATCAAAGGTGGAGCCTTCATGCAAGAATGTTATATTTGTTGGATACAGTGAGACATCAAAGGCATACATAGTTTACATCCTTGGTCACCGACAGATTGATACTAGCAGAGATTTAAACTTCGATGAGGATGAAGGTTTCAGTAGATCAAGACAAAATCATTCAGATGAGATTCATGATGAGGAGCCTGAAGCTCCCAAAATTATAGATATAGATACAGGAAATGATGTTGCACTAGAAGATCATGGCATGGAAGAATCACAGAGACTTGCAGATTCATCTTGAGAGATGAATACTAAGAAGAGAAGACCAACTTGGGCTCATGAAATTATTCAGGATGCAGAGAAGTATGGTGCTCCAGATGGATCCTTCAAAGAAAGAAAGAGTCCATGACCATACTCTAATTATGTAGAATTGTTAAGTGACATTATCGATGTTGATCCTACCAGTTATGAAGAGGTTGCAAAGAAGAAAGAATGGAAGGATGCCATTATTGAAGAGTGTCGGTCCATTTTAAAGAATGATGTTTGGAATGTGGTTCCAAGACCGAAAGAGAAGACATTGGTAAGTTCCAAGTGGATTTACAAGACGAAGCATTCAAAAGATGGAAGTATCGATAAGTATAAGGAAAGATTTGTGGCACGTGGTTTCTCCTAGAAAGAAGGAATAGATTATGAGGAGACATTTTCTCATGTGGCAAGATACACTTCGATTAGAGCTATACTTGTGATAGCTCTAGTGATGAAGTGGAAGGTACACCAGATGGACATGAAGACACATTTTTTAAATGGTGTAACAAAAGAAGAAGTGTATATGGAGTAGCCACAAGGTTTTGAGACACATGATAGTCAGACACGTGTACAGATTGAAGAAATCCTTGTACGAATTGAAACAAGCACCCATAGCATGGTACGGTAGAATTGATAGCTTCCTAATGAGCTTGGTCTTTACCAAGAGTAAAGTAGATTCCAAACTATGCTTCAAGTTTGTATATGGTGGACCAATGATATTACTATTGTATGTGGATGAACTATTTCTAACAGGAGACGAGAAGCTCATCATTGAAAGTAAGAGGAATCTTGCTAAAAAGTTCAAGATGAAAGAACTGGGTATGATGCATTACTTCTTAGGTCTAGAGGTATGGCAAAGACCGAGTGAGATTTTCCTTAACCAAGGTAAATATTTTGTAGAGATTCTGAAGAGATTTAGAATGATGGATTGCAAGGCCATGCCTACACCGATGGTGACAAATATGAAATTATTGAGTGATACATCTTCAGAGACATTGGATGCCACCATGTATAGACAAATGATTGGTTCGTTAATGTACTTAACGAACACAAAGACAGATATATGTTTTGTAGTGAACATATTGAGTCAGTATATGGTTTAACCGATAGGTGTTCACTTGATTGCAACAAAACATGTGATGAGGTACCTAAAGGGTACAATTGACTATGGACTCATATATTCTTCAGATTGTGAGATAAGCTTGCAAGGCTTTATTGATTCAGATGGGGCCAATAGTATTGCAGACCGGAATAGTACATCTGGATGTTGCTTCAATATGGGATCATCTATGATCTCATGGTTCAGTGGGAAGAAAACTAGTGTGGTGCTCAATACAACTGAGGTAGAGTATATAGCAACATGTTCATCTAGCAATGAAGCAGTGTGGCTTTGAAAGCTACTTGCATGATTGTTTGATCTCTAGTTATAGGTGACTTGTATCTGGTGTGACAACCAAAGTTGTGTAAAGTTGACAAAGAACCGAATGTTTCATGACAAGTCCAATCATATTGAGATCATGTATCATTATATTAGATATATGGTATAGAAGGGAGCAGTGAGGCTCTAGTATGCCTCTACAAATGAGCAAATAGAAGACATGTTGACAAATCCTATGTCGAGAGTGAAGTTTCTATACTTCTGAGACAATCTTGGTGTGGTCTAGAAGGATTTCCCTTGTAAGAGGGAGTGATGAGTTAAATATGTGATTCCAGAGCAACAACATCAACATGTGACAATAGCAATGGCTAGTCATTCACGAACACGTTACTGATTGTGGCACCAGTCAGCATGACCTCGCACAAGGTCAACATATGCCAAGCCTTCGAGGCTGGATAATTACCCAAATTTTCAAGTTGGTGGGACAACCTGTGTGGTTGGAGGTGTTTCCTAGCCTTGGGATAGATGGGTAGTGTGTGTGAACTACATCACTTAATCCTTGTGATTATATGCCTGGGCATTATAGACTATTTGCCTAGTGTGCCAACCAGAGGTTACTATTTCTTTATGAACTAGATACCAAATTATGTGTGAGTTGGTGAGTTACTAGTTCTTTACGAACTAGATGTCAGATTCTATGTGAGTTGACGAGTTACTAGTTCTTTATGAACTAGATGCCATATTTTGTGTGAGTTGGAAAGTTACTAGTTATTTACAAACTAGATGTCAAATTTTGTATGAGCTGACGAGTTACTAGTTCTTTATGAACTAGATGCCCGATTCTGTGTGAGATGGCGAGTTAAAGCCCCGTGATGAAATAAAGATTGGAAGTATGATGCGACCCTAGATGCATGATGTGGTTACAAATCTTCTTCAATATAGATTCGTGGAAAGTCAACAAGTGAATGGTCAAGTGTTCAGAAGTACAGAAACAATCATGATGATCGTGCTAGAAGAATACATTCCTTTCTAAGAGGGAGTGTTCAAGTTTGAGTAGCTTCAGAAGATATTATTATTATATCAATATTGTATTAAACCAAGACAAAACCCTAAAGAATAATATTATGCTATATTTGTAAATTCGACCCTGTTGTGCCTTTGTAAAAGTCGACCCTATTGTGCCTTGGCAAAAGTCAATTGTAAATTAGAAGGGTAAAGTGTACAAGTCAACCCTGACTTATCTTTGGGTGGCTCAACTTGTATTTATAAGAGGTTAGGTGCCTCACTTGAATAACACACAACACAAGCTCTCTCACGCAAGTAAAAGTGTGCAAGTCTAAGGAGGAGAAACAACTACAAAGGAAGGGTGTTCTGGTGAAGGGTTTTGGCTATGTGTTGGAGGAATATATTGGTCTAGTGGTGTGATACCCTATTCTGGTTAGGGTTTCTGGTTTATCTTTTGTTTGGTGAGATCTCTCTTGAGAGAGACATTGTACCTGTTAAAGAATCTATATTGAAGAAGCTTTGCTGGGTTTTCTCCCCCACGAGGGTTTCCTAGGATAAATCTTGTGTATACTTTGGATGTCTTTATTTCAGTGATATTTATGCATGCATTTATTGTTTTAATATTCTAACGTTAAATAATATTGAACAAACTTAACTTCTTAAGAGAAATTTTAACATTTCCCACTCGACAACATATATTTCCCAGTTGGTAGGGACTGTGCCACCATGCAGTCCTTGTATCGAATTTAAATTACTAAGTATATTTATTTATCAAAATTTGTTATGTGTGCTAAGGATGTGACAAATTTTTCAATCGATTTTATCAGATGTGGCCATTTATAAATATGATGCTTTAGTTCGTTCGTAGATTCTTCTCGTGTGAATAGATAACATTTATTTTTAACAAACTCCAATGCTAAATGTTTTTACCTCAAAAATATTAGATGTTTTTTCTTTATTCTTGTCATTGTCCTCTTGCACAAACAATAATGCTATTGTTCTTTATTTTATGTATTATTTAATCATTATCTTTTGAAAAAAACTATTCATTGCTTGTGCATTTAATTACATTAAGTTTCAATCTTCTAACACATACAATTGTTGCTTGTCATAGACATGCAATGTGACACATATGCAATATATATGAGTCTAGAGAAGTTATTGCAGTGTGAGTCTCCAATTGTGGATTGCAAATGCTTCAATATTTCCAATGAAATAAATAGAGGCATCCCCAATATAACAGGGACAAATGATTGCACAAGGGTTCCTATTTTTTCAAGGATGTCTAGTTTGACAAGGAACCCTATACAGGAAAGGGAAGCTAGCCATGCAATGGATATTAGTGAAATAAACACTGTATCCATAAAGTTAATCTCTTTTTTAATGTATTAAATCTTACAATTATCAAACTATGCATGTATAGTGAAGAGGAACCTTTGTAAACAAGGAGATCTAGTCAATCTAGAACATTGTTAAATTTATCTAGACATAGTCAAGTTGAAGAGAACTAATGGATTTATGGGAACAATGTTCACATAGAAAAATGAGGTAGTTAGGTATTCATATACAAGGTATGTGGTTATAATGTAATGGTCGAATAAATTAGGTATTTGACATTAATTGTAGATTATAAAATCATTGTCAATACATGTTTTGAAAAGTAAATGAATGAGAGAGATTAGATTGCTTCAAGACGAAGTGCATTTACTTTGGTCCAGTCCTAAAGCATTGTGAAAGTGCATTTATTTTGCAGAAGATGTAAATAAATGCCCTTTTATTTTTCTAAATTCGAGAAAACTCAATGCCCCAAAATTGACCCATCCTTCTTTCATATTATCTACCTTGTCACTATAATGTGCGAAGCGATTGCAAATGTGAATGCACAAAAGCATAACAACTCACTAGCATGTGTTTTGTCTGCACAACAATACAAAATAAAGGAAGTATTTATTATGTATTCCACGTCGTTGAGCTCAATGCTAACGCACACAACTAATACTTATGCGCAGTCTGAAAACATGCCGCCAAAAACAAATTGTGCGGAAACACCAAGGTGTGGAATTGCAAGTGGCAACATGAAAAACAACTGCAATGTAAGCATGTCAGAGAATTGGTAATAATTCTCTGCACATGAATTGAAAACAGGCACAATGTGCACTGTGCAAGGTAGGAAAAAAAACTGTATAAAGCAATAAAGACACAACTATGGGGGGTGTTCAAAGACTGTTAAATCAAATTAACCATATAATGGTTACAATGGCATATGCAGATACCAAATAGCTATGTAGAATCTGTAAAGAACATACCTATATCTTACGTACCTCCACACTTCAGGGTAAAATCATGAATCTGGGTAACACTTTCGTGACAATCGGGTCTCCAAAATTTCTGGCGGCAATTTTTCG